>BMAO01036972.1:0-201706 GCA_019973975.1 Trichonephila clavata
GTTTGGGAAAATAAATATTTTGCATATTTATTTAACCAAATAAATCTGGGAGTTGTGGGGTGAATGAACACACAGGCGCCAAGAAGATTTAGACCCTGAAGATTGTAAATCCCGGTAATAAAAGGATTTGTCTTTCGAATAACTGAGTTTCAAAAAGACAAACAAGTAGCGCTTTAAGTGCGAAAAGTACACTGTTGGTACTCGATAAGATAAAATAAGACAACAAAGGATGGAAGAAGAGTGTCTGAGATAAAAAAAATGCACTGATTTTAAATTATTTTTTAAACGTTATCTATCTATACATTTTGAAGGAAAGTGACTCACTCATCTCAAGATCTCTGGCACTATTACACTCTCAAACACAGCCTTAGGAAATGAGAGCGTAAGGTTAAACATAGATTTAACGCCAGCCGACCCTGCAGCAAGGAAGAGAAAGTAGAATAATAATATATCCATCAATACTAAGGGTAATTATCATAATACTAGAAGAGAATAATTCTAAAACTAAATTATACCATTTATATATTTATATATATATATATGTTGAATAAACGTTTATAAAGATATACATACAGCGACGCACACAAGAGGAGGGGGACCATGGGGTCCATACTCCTCTATAGCCATGATATTTTTTCGATTGATGATAATCCTATGTATAGAGTACGTAAAGTTTTAATTAAATACTTATTACCAATTTATTTTATTAATTAATGCTAATTATTAAATTAATTTATTTCTTACTGTTTTTTTATTCCCAAAAGCAAAAAGAATATGTTTGGCGGATTTTTGAGGCATGATACAAGAATGATGGACCTTCGACCCTGGACCCCCCCCCCACCTCTTAAAAAATTTTTTGTGTGCGCCACTGTATGCATATTATAACTTAATATTTACTTAAAATTCTATAATCTTTTTATCTCTAAATCATAAATCCGAATGCCTTGTTTTGAAACGCGTGTCATTTCATTTCGTATTAAAGAATTAAAACCTATATATATATATATATTTACAGATTTATTCGCGATTTCTTGTAAAAGAATATCTTAATAAGAAACACGTGCTTTTATATACTGGAGCGTTTGACTTTTCCCTAACATACTTACATAATTTCTAAAATAATTAACATTTCCCTTTATTTGAACACATGATAATGTTTCCCCCATTATATTTCCCTTGTATTTAAGAATGTAGAAAGGGATAATATCCTCTCTTGATCACTTGGCGCTCAAACAGAGAGGATGTTGAATTCTGTGTTCTGATCGTAAAATTACCAAAATAAAAAATGATTTCATCTCTCTCCCAACTTTTAGTTGCAACGACAACAAACGACAAAATGAATACATCTTTACATTTACATTACACACACAGACTCTCTCTCACACACACAATATAAAATCTATGTTAAATTCTTTTTTTAAAAAATTTTGTTTGAACTAAGAGGGCTTGTAATGTAACGTAATGGAAATATTCAAATTCAAAAATAGATTTTTTCCTCCTATGTTTTCATGTGCTGTTGATAAACGTGTCTCATGTTAAAGTGTGTTACAACATTAATCTGTTTAAGTTTTTTGTGTGCTAGTTCTACTATTCCCAGTCTTATCTTTACTGTGATTTAACTCATCGAAATAGATATTTATATCCGTTTTCTCTAAACACTTGTAAATATAGTTCACTTGAAATTCACCATGGAGAAATAAAAAAAATCATTTTTATGTGTGCATTCATAATTCTTGTGAATCACACGCAGTTTATTTGAAAGGTTCACTCCAACCTCTTTTGCAATGTAAGCAAACGAAAACAAACAACGCATTTATCTATTTTCAGTGAATAAAACGCAGAGTGGGAGTGAAACTTGACAAATTTATGTGCACGTTGCCCTTTAGCATCATTTAAACCTTTTCTTGTGTTTGTGTTGTCACTTCTGGGTTCGCCGGAAGTGTTTCTGTTTGGTAAGGTACATTATCGTCGAAATGGAACAAGAGTAAGATTTGTATACCAGGAAACAGAAGGGCTTATGAGTTATTTTAGGGTTACGTTAATGGATTCTCATCTGAAAAGTTGATAAAAAATGCATACAGCATGGTGACAGTATAAAAATTGTGTAACGAAATTGAAAATTTAAATGTCAAGATCATTGTGTAGGACTAAATACTTAGGAAGCTTATTTGACCTGCACTTGATGTAAGCACATGATGAAACTATTATTTTAGAATAATATTTTGTCTCCGGTAAATTTTAGTTTTGAAGTTCCGTCTGGTTGAAATATTTGAATTCAACACTCCCAAAATTTACTACTCAGCTACGTAATTCACCCATATTTAGTTATTTGTTGAGTAATTTTTAAAGCATGTGTAATTAACGTTTGTTTTAAGGAACGATCTTTTTTTATTCTAAATATTTAATAAATCTGAATTTAATATGTTGTGCAGTATGCTATGAAGACTAATGTCGGAAAAAATTAGTATTTTTAGTTAAACTGCTTAAAATATGAAAAATATTTGTTTTAAAAAAGTATTGTGCACCTTTCTGTTTATTACATTTACAAAATTTCTCATTCCGTGATATATAGGTTGATAAATTGTGAATCCTAATTCTATTCTGAGCAGGCCGCATGGGGAATAATACTGTTTAATGTTCTTTTTTAAATAATACTCTTTTAAGACGCGACTTTCTTATCTACAGTGGGGTGCAAAAATTAGAAAACAATGTATGATTCTCGCGATTTTGAATATAATAAATATTTTAAAAAATCATTCTTAGCATTTTAGATAACTTTATTTTTAAAAAAAAACGATTAGAGCATTTCTTAGCTACTTAGGAATGAAATTTAGGCGTCATTTTAAAGAATGATAGAATTTAATTTTTAAATCGCAAACATATAAAAATAAGACATAATTAAGTACTTTTTGTTTTTTATAGCAAAAATGTTCGTTCCCCATACACAGAAGAGTTCATATAAATTGTTTATAGGGGATTGCAATACCGGTATACCGAATACCCTTATTTTGAACCATTTATACAATTTTGTAATACCTGTATTCACAAGTTTAAATACCGCTTTTTTGGTATTTAGTAGAATTTTTTAAGGTTGTCTCCACTATATGTTCAGGAATCGTCAACATAGCAAAATACTGTACGTGTTTGTTTTTATGTCTCCTTAATAGGCGAATTAACTAGACTGTAAATATAAAGTTGCGTTGCACAATCAAGAGAAGGGATAAAATATGTGACTTATCCAAGGAGGCGGCCAAAACTATCTTATTACAGCTCAGAGCGATACTGCACACGCTCAAGATTCGTAGTTTGATATTCGTATCTGTGAAAACAAGGTTGCAGTTGCGGAAAAAGTGCGTAATATTTTGATATTTTTTTTAAACTGGTGAGTTTGTTATTCACATTGCATTTGCATATCACACAGTACAACTGATGCCATACATTTTTTAAGATCACATTTAAAAAATTTGTAATAGTACGGCAGACTGAATAGTGATATTTGCACTTTTTTGTGATTTAAATAAATAAGATGTTCCTTTACTTTTTTGTGATTCTTTATATGTACTATTATATTTTATAAGTTACAAATTATTTTTTGTGATATTTATTATCTCTAATAAAACGGGCAAATAAAAAAAAGAAAAACGTGTTTTCTTTCTTTTTCAAAAATTTCTGCTGCCGGGAGGTATTAAAACCGGTATCCCGGTATTAAGATCTAAAAAATTCCGTATACCGGTATTGAACTTTTGGTCTGATATTGCAATCCCCCTAATTGTTTGTATACAATATATATGTCTGATTATGGTTACTCTCATTTTTATTTTGAAGAATTTAATTTTTTTAAAAGTAAATGAGAATTTTTATGATAATTTGATAATTAAATACTTGTCAATACTATATCAATTATAAGATAGTATTTTAATTGAAAAGAATATTTGATTTACTCAACCACTACCACAATGTTATCTTTACATTAGTAAGAAGACGCATAATGATATGTACCGAACACATACTTGAAACGGTATGAAAGGGAAAAATGAGGAACGATGCGTAATAATCTTATTTTTATAAACGTATTGAATTGGAATTTCTGCTTACACAATTGTGTCAATGTTTTTACTTAGTCTATCTCTTTACCGTTTTGCTAGTACAGCAATCAATGGATGTATATTATTTAGTCTGAGATAAAGTATGAATGTATGATACATTTTATACTTTTCATTGTTACATTTCTTACAAAAACGCTGAGAATTATGATTTGTCATACATATTGAATTCATTTTATTATAATTTTTTTAAAATAATTCTCTTTATATTTTTAATTATGAGAATGTTATCTAAACTTTGAGTGGAATTGCACGCAAACACAATTATGGTATCATAAAATTTTGTTCTGTGAGAAAGTAATATTTTTAAAGTATATACATTTAGATATATTTTAAGTTTAAATATTATTATTTCTGGTAAAACTTTTGAATCTTATTATATTTTGCCTTAATAAAAAAAAAGAAATGTACCCACCTAGTTTAAATTCGACATTTTTATATAAATGTGAATAAAAATGTCAAATTTAATGAATTGTTAAAATTTGTAAAGGAAGGGAAATAATTTCTGACGAGTTTATTGTGTGTATAAGTGGGTTTTGAAATGCAAAAGTTAATTTAAAAAAAAGGAATTATTTAAGTTAGCATTGAAAATGTTCAATTAATAAAACGTAAGCTCTCTCTCTCTGTATTTTCATACATATTAAATTCTGGCCTACCGTTGAAATCGAAAATATTAATTCTGAAAACTAAGAATAAATGCTAAATTAATTACTGATATCCTCCAATTGTAACTGTTCTTGTTTGTAATACTTGCACTAACTTCCTCAAACAGCAGAAGCGCAGGCGACCATTAAACTTCAGTAAAGGCCAGTTGAGGAAAGAATGTGCTCGCTGTAAAAAACCGTCCATATTTTGCCCATTATTTTTGTTAATGATATGTGTTGACTTTGTGTAACCTTAAATTAATAGTAGCTGTTGCATTCAATGACTTTATTAAACCCAACGCCGAATTTACCACTTTAAGTTTAATATCAACTTCCAACGCAACGCAACTCCCTCAGTTAATTTCATTCTAGAAATTCGAATATAAATTGTGAGAGAAAAAAGATCCAAATCATTGATGACTAAAATAGAATCGAATGTTTCGGACTTGTAAAAGGAAAACATAAAAAATTTTAATCAATTTTAAACGACATGTCGTGATGAGAAATATTCCCCACCCTCTTCAAAGATGACAGTCAATAGATTAAATGCGATTTACGATGGGAAACAATTTTTTTTCTGGGGAAAAAATATCAGAAATTATGTCACGTTGTGAAACTCAATTACTGTTGTCCCCTGATGAAAATAAGATGATGGCCTGAGCTTTTACATCTCTTACCTTTGAAGGCGCCTTCGTGTTTTTAAATATTTTGATTTTGGAATGAAGTTACGTGTGTGTGTTTTTTATTTCCTCAAATCAGTGTAATTTATTATTATTTTACATTTAGTTTTTTTAAAAAAATTAATTAGTATTTGATATTTTGAAATTTTATTAGTTAGAACTGAATTTTAAATCTTCATTAAATGTTACTTTTTTGTGAATTTTTAATTCCATGTAAATGAACTAATTATTACTGATTATTTTTTCACGCTTTTGAGGACCTTGTCT
Source organism: Trichonephila clavata (assembly GCA_019973975.1). Lineage (NCBI taxonomy): Eukaryota > Metazoa > Arthropoda > Arachnida > Araneae > Nephilidae > Trichonephila > Trichonephila clavata. Next base: position 5,695 of record BMAO01036972.1, read on the forward strand.
GTTCCAGTATGTTCTAATAATAGAATTTCTCCAACCCAGATAATAACTTTAGTTCTTGCTTCATTTAGTCTAATAAAGCACTTTCTGTCTCATATAAGTACGTATTCTCATATTGTGTTTGAATTATGAGACATTTCTATATTAAACAATCAAGAAGTAACAGGAACGTTAAAATGAGTCAATGGAATTAATTTCAAGTAGATGTTATGCCACAGAATTAAACTTTTTTCTGTTCCATATACCGTCCAAGTTGGTCAGTTGCAAAACTCTGATATTGTATATTTTTTCTGTCTCTGATATTGTATATTTTTTTCTGTGTATCTGAATTATGAATACAATTTATATAGACGCTTCTCATTTCGTTTGTCCACGTGGAAATGATTAAACGTTGTGTTTCAATTATTTTCTATTACTTGTATCTTAATAGTTTACACGTGCGTTTCTCGGCAGCAATTTTTCGGGGAAGTTTTACTCTTCAACTACCTGCGTAGTTTCTAAAGATGAGTACTATCCCCTTCACTTAACCACGTGATTATAATATTCCTGTTATTCCTCCTTTGTATTTTCCCTACCTGAGAGTATGTGGGGGAACTTGCTGTCTCTTTTCTCGTTACCTGTGCTTGTTGCGAAAGGACACGTAATTGCTACTTCCCCCTATATTTAAAACTCGTTAATATATTCGATTTTCTACTCGGCTTTTCTTTTGACACGACCATCTGCAAAAATACATTCATTACATACAAGTAATGTAATGTAAATCCTGTTTTGTAATAATTCTGTTAATGCACAAATCCTGTTTTTCGTGTATATTATTACTCATCATTATCAAAGTGAAGAATATTTGAGAAAGACTGGTAAAGAATATTTGAGAGTTTTTGCTAGAATTATAAAATCTGGTTTTTCCAAAAAATACTTAGTTATATTAAAATATCTCTAAAAAAAATAGAACTTCATTTAGTAAAAACTTTCTTATACATTTTTGTAATATTTTGAATAAAATTCAGATACCGTAATAAAGGCCTTCATGTTGACATTTAAAAACATCCTGAAAAACTATGTCCTATTTTATTTTGTTTGAAACAATAGCTCACACTAACCTCTGCACTGAAAAAAAAAAGAAATACTTCGCTGATTGAATGATATACTGATGACAAGTCAATAGCTGATATTTTTAGATTAACGACAGTTCAATGTTATTCGCGCATGTGTTTTAGAAGTATATTGAACTATTTGATGTCATTCTTTGTGAAAAAAATCTATTATTATGTATCATTGCTTATTAAATAATGTTTAATTAAAAACATTTACATTTTTCTATGGGATTTTAGTTTATTAATTGTGCCACAGATAAATGTATATCCCCTGAGCTGACTGGTTTCTTTGCAGGTAAATACAAAAATATGCTTTCACGTTAAAAAATAAAATTCAAGGTCCTTACGTTGTGAGTAGCCAAATAAGGAGCGCCAAAGGTTTTGCAAAATTTATGGTCCGACATGTCCATTTTGTTTGAAATTTACTCTTCATGGTTTTGATTATTATTTGAAGTGCTTCTAGTATGCTTAAATTTGATCTTTCAGTCTGGTGTCTGTCTGCGTTTTAAAGAGCTGTGTAACTTATCGAATTTTAATCGTATTACATAAAGTTCTTTTTTTAAATGATTCATTTTTACTCCATGGAGTTAGTTTTTAAGAGGATATTGACATCATTTCAAGTCTCTGATCTTTAAAAATATCATGGTTTATTCTTCAACAATATATTTCTTTCCTTTTTCATTTTAGTTAATTTTAGGTGCTTTATCCCATAATAATATGTAAAATAATAACTGTTTAGTACGCATGTCTAGTTCTGTGATTCTCAACCACTATTCCGCCAAATTCTTGAAGTGTGCCACCAAATTGTTTCAAAATTATTAATTATACTCTGAAAATAAAATTCGGAGCCGAATCATTTTACCGGTTTGTAGAAATAAAATAAGGGTATTCGTAATATACACTGCTGGCCACCGTAAATGCAACACCAAGAAAGACAAGCGATAACACAACAAAATTTATTTTGTAGATAACATGTTGACCAAGTATCAAATAAATAAAGTTATAGACTTCTGTGAAGTGTGGTTCCTGCCAGAATCAGTAGCCAGAGTAGCCGCCATTGTTGGAGATCACCGCTGCCACACGCCTCGGCATTGATTCAAACAGACTTTGGATGTGTTCTTGGGGTACAGCAGCGCAAGCGGCTTCCACACGTTGCCAAAGTTGATCTGGTGTGGCTGCTGGGGGTGTAATCTAGGTCAATCGTTGAGCAACCATGGACCACATGTTTTCTATCGGCGAAAGATCCGGAGAGCGAGCCGGCCAGGGAAGCAATTCAATCTGGTGATTGACGAAGAACCTTTGGACAATGCGTGCCACGTGTGGTCGCGCATTATCCTGTTGAAATATGGCTGTGGCGAAGCCCTGAAGGTAAGGAAGGACAACTGGCTCCAACACCTCGGAGATGTAGCGCTGGCTGTTTAAAGTACCGGCAATGCGTACTAGAGGAGTGCGAGAGTGATATCCAGTACCGCCCCATACCATAATACCTGGTGCAGGACCAGTGTGGTGGTGCATAACGCAGTTTTCCGACCATCTCCCGTTCTCTCTTTCAGCCCTCTCTAGGGTTTGGAAACATGGCAGGCGGCTTCCTTCATCCTCGGGTTGCATCCGGTACGTGGGTGGAATAGGGGGTGTTCCTTGTGGTGTCAAAGGTTGCCGGGGTGATGTCCAAGACAAGACCGTGGAATATATTTAAGAGTGCAGGTTGTCCTTACACGTGTAGTGATCATTTCTACAAAAGAAGTCGATTCACAGCTGTGCGGCGGGAATCGTTACCCTGTCTTGATGGGCTGCTGGTTTCCAACCTCTGGCTTAAGCTGTTGACCGTTTGATAGGACATATGATTTGAAATATCTGTAAACTATTCCAGTGGTTTTTAAACTTTCGATCATCAGGACCCCCCCCCCCCTTCTTCCAATACATGGCTGAGTGATTTAAGAGTTCCTCAAAAAAACTATGAATTCAGTTTTTAATTTTTGCACACGTGTTTTTACTATATTTTTTTCTGAAAATATTACGTTGTAATGTCTACGTAAAATGGCCTGAATTAATATTCTCGTTCAAAATACATGTTCTAATAGAGTTTTTTCATTGGGGGCAATTTAGTGATCTACTCTAGGGTGGTGTATCTTTCAATTTTTGCTTGAAGCCTTTTGGTGTCTATAAAATAGGGAAATCTTAACATTAAATGATAGACCTTCGTGGACCCAGTGCGGCTTAAGTTCATTTCAGGCCCTGAGTCCAGAAGATCTATAAGTCCCCTTGGCACTGGTGGTTCCAAGTAAAATCGGGTTAAGTCCAGCTTATTCGGGCGCTTCCGAGCCCCTGGCACCTGGGCGCCAGCCCCAAACGCCTCATGAATAAACCTGAACTGCGCGAACCCCCTAAAAAGGCACTGCGTATCCCCAGGGGTCCGCTGTCTACAGTTTAAGAACCGTTGATCTAGACCAGGGGTACTCAACCCTTATCTCGCCGGACCGCATACACATGAAAGGTATTTCACGTGGGCTACATACACATGACAGGCGTTTCCCGCGGACTGCAAAATGCGAATAATGAAACAAACACACAATGCAACATTGGATAAAGCAAAATTGACGAAAATATTTAAACTCATTTTTAGTTTTATTTTAATAACATATTAACTTTTCGATCAAACATACACATAAAAATATTTATTTTTATGCATTTTTTATGAGTTATGGGATAGTTTCTATTTCCTTTCATCTATAATCAAGCCTCTTGCTCACATTCTACTATTAAAAGAAACCAAATTGACAGCAAAATTGATATACTTGATTGCTTGATTAATAGAATTTCCCACTCAATTTTTAATAGATTGTTCTCCAGTAACTGAAATGCAATGGGCTCTGACTAGGCCACTCAGAAAAGGCTAGTGAGTCGCATGTGGCCCGCGGGCCGCAGGTTGAGTATCACTGTTTTAGACCATAGACATTTGCCCTTCTGCGTGTTGGATAATTCCACTTGTTTCTGGTCATTACTACGGGGGGATTTAACAGGTAAAAAGGTTGACGTACGTTAATGGATACGAATGTCAAAATGGCGTTTTTTCAGTTAATATTCTTTTGAAAGTTCCATTCATTTTTCACTTGATAAATTACTCTGCCCAAATTTTATTTCAAATTCTGAGATATATTTACAAGAGAGTTAGTTTTTTAAGGGGTACAGTTAGTGATATTTATCTCTGATGTTATTCTAATTTTTCGTCATCAGCGCATTTAGAGGTTACTCAAATTCATCTGATATTTCCATCTTGATGCCTTTAATTACGATGAGCGGCGCATTTAAAAGTTTTTTCCCCATAAGTCACTTGTTTTTTTCCAAGCTTTTATTTCATTTATCAGATGAAGATTTATATCTTTTTGATTCAGCTTTTAATATCGGCATGACGAATCGTAAAACGAAGTATGATTACTTTGCGTGGGCTGGAAGCCAAATTGCATAAGAAGACAAATTTAGTTGCGATACACACACATAATTAGAATGAAATTTTGATCGAAGGCCTGTTTTTCGTTCGTGAGAAAACCGCCTATTTTATATGAAAATAGTCATTACGAAGATTTAACTCGTATTCAAGGGTGGTAAAATAAATGCTGGGAATTTTATTTTTTTATTCCGGGTTCAGGAAATGAATATCTTGAGAAATTATTATTTTGTCAAAATTGGCGAATTTTGCAAGATTAATTTTGATGTTCTCTAAAAATAATTTTTTTTTTTGAAGAATAGCATAATGATGTATGGGCCATTCTTTTCTTTTATTTTTATTTGAAACTGGTTTTAATTTATTTTAAACTAAAAGCTGTTATTAACATTGAAATCTGGAGGAAATTGTGATGGAACTGAAGGAATGTGTACTATGCTTTATTTTTTAACGTAGACAAATATTTTCTGCTCTTCAAAAATGCGGCGATTCACATAAATATTTTTTTAATTCTATATTTTTCACTTTTTTTAAAAACATTTTAACCATTTTTATTTTGTGGTTCATCCGTTGAAGTATGGGTGGGCAAATAGCGGACGCAAAGACAATCAAGAAAACCAAATGTAGAGAAAATATTTCTTGATATTTGGTTCGACATATGTTTCGGAGCAGTGTTTTTCTTGCATGAAAATCAATATAAGTAAATGTAGAGATTAATTGGTTGATATTAGCTTGCAGGCTGTGATGAGATTTGTTGCTAGCATTCTTAATTTTAATTTTAAAAAAATGTTGAATACATTTGTGGTAGAATACATTTGTTTCATTAAAATGGTTCCAAGATTAAATGTACTTGTAGTTATAGATTATATGAAGCTAACACAACAAAACAGAATAAAAAAAACTCAACTTAATTAAACCTACGTTTATTGATTTTTACGGTACAATGTATACCTTTTTTTAGATGCAAAGTTAACTAATGAATGCTATCATTTTAAAAAGGTCGGCCCTGTGGTTTCTTACGTTTCCACAATGTGGCTCTCATGCGGGCCAAAGCAATTGTCCACCCCTGTTTTATATTAACTTTAGAGGATTGCATAGAAGTTAACTTATTATTTTCGTTATATTAAAATTAAAACATGAACTAAAAATGTCATTTGTTTTTATTTACAAGTATAAATAATGAAAAAGTAAATATTTGGGGATTAATACATTTGTGAAAAAGATACAGCATGTGAACTGTTTGAAATTTAAAACTGAGAAGTATTTTATAATAATCTTTTCTCTTCCAGAATAGTTTTCATAAATTGTTTGAACACTTATTTAAAATTTTTACCACAATTTTATTACCTTCAAATACCTTAAGGCATCCGACTATTTGCGACAACTGTTTTTTTTTTTTTTTAAAAATGGAGAAATGGAAACTTTTTTTTTTTAGATTTGCTTAGTACATTTTAAGAAAAATATGCTAAAATTAAGAAGATAAAAAAATTGTTATTGCTAAAATAAGAAAAAATTGGTAAAAATTTACAATAAATAACATAAATGGAGCCCATTTTGTACCAAAAGTTTGAGTAAATTTTCAATTTTTCATTCTGATGTGTTGCTCTGTTATTCATTTTATTCATTTTTGAAATAATCTTGAGGATAAGAGATGTTTTAATTTTTACAAAAACTAGAGCACTTTATCTTAGTTATATGAAATTTCTCAAAAAAATCAGTGATTAAATTCACATAAGGGACTGTAAACTTTGTAATAAAACAGTGATTGATAAATTTAAACGTTAAAACACTTCTATTATTATATAGAACATACACAAAAAATATTTCAGTTATTTATGTTCTGAACTTTTTGTGCAATCGCTCTGTCCCCTTTGAGCATTTTAAAAAAAAAACACACATTTCGAGTAAAACGCTTTTTAAAGTATTACATCTTGCTTCCAGTAATGGCATCTGCTTTTACTAAAACACTTGTAGTTTTTGTTCTAGTGAACGGAAAATAATAAACTTGGCATTTTTATGAAGCTAATAAGATGGCCTACAAAATAAAGTCATAGAAATTGTTTTTCAATTTTTGGCAAAATTCACAATTTTATGGTAATCGACTTGAGTATATGCTATTTACTATTATGTGAATTCATCTATAATAATAAATCCAAATGTAGAAGAACTTTATTAAAGTACATTTGCAAACTGTTGCTTTGCATTTTAATAATTTACGATAAAATCAGAACCTGTTTCTCCCAAGCCAAAAATTTTCTGATTACATATATTCCGAAACTGAAGAACATTGTTAGAAGAGATCACAGTATCCATAACCGACATTCAAATCCCTATGAAATCAAATTAGACATTCATTCAACTCTAAAATTGTTGTTGAATAATTTTTTAGACATGGTTCTTCTTCTGCACTGTTCCCTGTAACTGTATCCTTTCCTTTTTAAGTGTAATGATACTTCACATCCTCCTAGTACTAAAGGAGCCCGCCGGACCTTTTGTGGCTAGTGACACACTTGCATAATCGCGCCAACTGCACAAACCGGTTGTTGTTAGTAATTAAAATTCGTGTCAATGCCTCGGTGCAATAACCACAGGTATTGGCGACCGATTAATTTATTGGGCGGTAAAAGCGCATCTCGTAATTCTTGTCTCCTGTGTCCTCGAGGAGAAAATATACGAAAAGGAGCCATACATGACATGTAGAGCTTCTGTTTGGCGCACTTAATTGAAGATTGATTATCACACAAATACTTATCTGATACATTGTTATTACGATATTAAATCATTTATAGAGAGATACTCCCAAGATTGAGATTATTTTTTTTATTATTGACTCAGGTGTGTGTGCAGAGAGAGAGAGAGAGAGAGAGAGAGTCTTGGCTTGATTACTCAAGTTGAAATCAATCGGAGGATTGATCTGAGGCTCTATTCAGAAAATTTTTAGATTATTTTTCGTTTAATTGCTTAATCGATACGATCACCGCACCTCAAAGCAATTTGAGGATTATTGTAAATGGACCATAGCTTTAAACCACGATCAAAGGTTTTTATGGTGAATGGATACCGAGACGTCTTAAGGCATAATCAAAGTTTAGTCCCAGGTTCTCAATCTGGGGGGAGGGGCTCGTCTCGTTCTCGATTCGGCCTCAATAATATTATGATTTGAATAATTCTAATCGTTAAACGTTATTCTTGCACATATTCTCGGAAAAACTGCTAATTTCGAACTATACTCCCAACTGGGTACAAAGGCAAGATTGCATTATAATGTCACATCGTCGTCCATATATAGGCCTATTATTGTAACCAATCATTTCTCATTTAGTTGAAAGAAGGTAGTCAGTTTGTCCCTTGGTTTTGGAAATTGTGATTTAGGCACATGTAATTGTTATGTGTTACCGTTTGTACAAATGTTTGGCAACTTACTGTGTACTGTCTCAGTGGCGTAACGGAGAATATTTGGTCAACCCTAGAAAGTCAGGTTTTGGTCCCCCAAGTTAGATTTTACATAGGGTAGGTACTTGGCAGCAGTCAGGCTTTGGGCTCCCTAGAACCCTGGGTCCTCTTCAATGCAGGGGTGTACCTTACGCCCCTGTACTGTCTGTAGGCAAGGTCTGCTTTTGCACAGGGGCCTAGGGCCTCAAAGTTTAAGACGTCACTGGAATGGAGATCCTTAATCTTTTTGATCCGTCCCTTTTTGCAGATTACAAGTCCCTTTCTGATGGACCATCTCTCTCGCAAACTCTTATGTATAATACGTACATATATTCACGTGAAATAAAATCACGAATTAAAAAATATCAGAACTAAAATCGTATCGTAATACTTATTGTTTATATTTAGTAATGCGTGTATTTCTAGATAAGCTCATTAAATAGCAATTTGTAAATATCATGCACATGGTACATACAGAATGGCAGCATAAGTGTTTTACATGTCCACCACTGAAAACTTGCCACATATGTTTGTTTCAACCAACTTTGTCTCAGTTATTGTACCATGGACCGAACTAGGTGTGTGTCAGCTGAGATTTAACGTATGTGGTATGTGTGGACCAACCAGAGCTGGTTTATTAAATAAATGTCTCTGAATATTAATAAAAGCTTGAAACATGCATCATTGTATCCATATTATTCTTGTTACATTCAAAATATTTATTTTAAAAAAAAACACACACAATGGTGAGCAGTAATAAATAACATTTATCATGGCAATATTAATATCTGATTTGATTTATTGCAATTAACATACATCATAATTCTAAAGTACAGTAATACCCCGACGTAGTGCCGGTTTATCTATTGGGCGCTTGGGGTGGGCGCTAGGGACCCGGATAAGCTAAACTTGAACAGATTTTCTGGTAATAAATTTCGATCCCCCAGTACCAAGGAGCAGATCTTTTGTGCCTAGGGCCCGAAATGAGCTTAAATCGGCACTGGGACCAGGGCCGCCGCGTGGGTATTAGGCGCCCTTGTTCAAGTTGAAATTCGGCGCCCCTTTATGGGGTTCTGTTGCACTCTTATAAAGTGCTGCAAATAAAATAAGAAATACTCATTTTATATAGTATTCGAAATTTGACTTTCGAACTGAAAAGCTTTAAAATTATAATATTAAAAACACGTTTGTCTTATTGTTTTTTTTTTTTCATTAAATTTAAAATGCAAAACAAAGCAAAAAATGATATAAATTTTTTAAGTAAAATATAAAAATTAGAAAAATATATTCAAATATTGATTATCCTAGCTTTATCAGCTACAAATGCTCGTATCAATTCCTTTATATTTAATTTATCCAAAATTTCGCTCTCTCTATATATAATTGACAAGTCCGATAATCTCTCCTGCGCCATAGTAGATCGTACGTAGTTTTTTTTTTTTATATTTTAAGTTTTGAAAAACTTCGTTCTCCAAGTAGCCACCAAAACTGGCAGGGTTCAAGAAATCCGTAAAAGCTAGTACAATATTTGGAAATGTATCGATAAGATTGTTTTCTTAAATATAATTTAAAACATCAATAGGTGACATATCTTCTTTGGTAAAACATCGGAAATATTTTATTTCTTCAAACAAATTTAATCCATCTATGTCATTTTCATTAATATTTTTAGTATCCGTTAATTTTCGTTCTAATTCTTCACAATGTTTTAAAATTTCATTGTCACTCCAGTTTTTTAAATTAGGTATATAGTGTACCTTGAAGTAATTGTAATGTTCTTTAATTGACTGAAACTTTCTGAAATGAAGAAATAGCAGTGTCTAATATTATATTGTAAAATTGAACCTTAAACTTTTGTCTTGGATTGTTGATTGATTCATCGGTTTGTTCATCTTGAAACAGTTTTTTAAACCTGTTTCGACTGTGTGGAAAATCAGTATCTACCTCCCAAATCATCAGAAACGATACTTTCATTGGCAATTGCATGTTCATACGCTTCATCTGATCTACGATTACCTGAAGTAAATTTCAAATTCTTAACGATATGAGTAGGGCATTCCAGAGTAATATATTTCTCAAAAAGTAAGAATAATTTTAAACACAAATGTGCGTATTTCAGTAACCAAATGTTCAGTGAAATAATCTGGTTACGAATAATTTGAATTTTTAAATCTTTGTATGATAAAGACATAAGCAATATTATATTCAGATTATGATGAATTGTGCAAGTATAAATCACATCACAAATGGAGTACAAAAAGTTAAAATGAAATTTTCTACAAAGAATAATTCTGCAAAATTAAGGCAAAAATTTCATATTAATCAGCCTTTCCATCATTTACACATGTTGTAAACATTAATTTACAATCAACTTTTGTTTCCTTGTTTATTATAAAAGCAAATCTTTCTGGTTTCTGAAAGCTAGTTTTTCTGTAGTATCATTTGAATCAAGAATATTTTACCACATTTATTTTTATTATTTTTATAAAGAAAAATTTAGAGAATTTATAAAGTAAAATGAATTCTAGACTGGGGATCGGTATACTTTCACGAAAGAATCAGTTGTTAGTGAAACAAGAATTCGAAAGTTTCAGACACCTACTTGATATGAGCTTCCAGGAAAAAGGTCCCCATCCCAGCAACAGTCGCGTTAAGACTCTCATGCTCCAATTAATATTTTTTATATTATTTAAATCAAGTTTTTTTTACACGCCGGTATAACATTTTCCATTCCTTCAAAAATGAAGAAATTTTATAGATATATTTTATTTATTGATATTTCTATAGCTCAATGCAAGTGCGATCAGTGTCAAAATGATCATATGAGGAAATAAATTTTGAAGTTCTGAAAAAACTTCAATACCAGTACTACCTTAAATACTACTATTTGGAATTTCATAAATTTACACTAATAATTAAACTTTATAAAACTGTTCTTGCATAGAAAAGTGTTTTTGGAAGATGTATTGAAGCAAAGAAAACAAATAATGATGCATATTAATCAACATAAAAGTACTATAAAAGTCCATTGAAATATATGTATAAATGTAGACGAAAATCTTAAAATTAGCTGATGTAACACGGAAAATTTACAAAATAAAAAAATTTTTAATTAGATTTCACTAAGCTGGACATTACTTTTATTGCCTCCTTTGTAAAGTAAAGCAAATAATAAATGTATGTTTTGAATAATATGATAAAAATGTTAATGATAAAATTTTATTTTAATATGAAAAAAATGCTTGCACATTTTTTTACTCAAGGGAAAATACAAAACAAATCAAAAGTAAATTCATAATTACCGTTTGAAGTTATAAAAGGAATGAAGTAAAATTGAAGAAATTACTGATTTAAATTGCGTCAACTCTCTCTCTTTGAAAAAAAGTGATTTCCTGAAGACAGTCGCATAGCTAGGTATTTAAAGGCCCTGGTGCAAAAAAATGAGGGCTTTATCTTGGTTGAATTCTCTCTAGAAAAAATATGGAATATTTTAAATATACTCAAGCTACAATTTTTACTTACTGTCTTCTCTTTCTTGGCGTTGTTTGCACTTAAACGCACCCACTTGGTTTCGTTCTTTTTTTTTTTTAATCTATAATTTAGTTTTATAATTTATCTAATACGATTTGTATGTGCTTGAGTATTTACTAATATAAAAGGAAGCAGAAGCGAAATGCTACGCTATAAAACATGTTGCAGAATCCCCAGCTATTAATTTATTCGGGAGGATCGAACTCAAATCCAACAGAGGGCTTACAGCTACAAAATAGCCCACCGAGATAGACAGGAAATGATACAAAAAATAAAATTACATCATACGAGAAGATTGCGAAATATTGAAACAGGAAACTAGCTTATTATGAATCATATTGTTATTAAAAATAGAATGTAACTAGAAAAGAATTGCTTCTTGTGCAGGTTTTTTAAGATGTAATAATATGTATGGTAAGAGTTTTCATGGAACTTGAAGTATATTTTCAAATAACAGTCTAATAAAAAAATGAAAATATTGAAAACAAGAATTTTTCAATAAGTAAAGTTCGCAACACTGAACAAACAACGAAAAAGAATTTAGTGAAATCCCTACAAATTCGAAATTACTTTCAACTGAATTGCGACGATTACAGTTATGTGTTGCAACCTTTTTATTCATATCTTAAATTTGGAAGAAATCGTAAATTCGGCTGCCCTTGTGTATAGATACCTGCTTAGAATCTAAAGAAATTCATGATACCAAAAAGAGTGTTGTAGATCACGATAAAACAGGGTTTCTCAAACTTTCAATATTGCGACCCAGTTTTCAATCATAATTTTCATCGCGCCCAACTTCTTGCAATAACAATGTATTGAATGCAATTATAATGTACTTTGATGGTAAAACTACGATTCAATACGACTTTAATTATGAACACACTAATTAGATAAATATTAAGTTTTGTAAATAAATTTTGTATATGACAAGCCAAGAGAGTCACTAGTAATTACTGAACTTGTTTTTAATTGAATATTGATAAATTAATTATCAAATACTTTGTGCAGAACTGATACATTTATAAGTAGTGCGTATTATATCAGTTTCAATGTGTATTTCATTTTTTATTATATAAGATATATTTGCTTTATAATAATTTTAAATTGCAAATTATTTCATTAAATTGATAATTATTTTAAATATTTTATTTTCGATTTTTCGTAACATTCTCGCGCTTCCCCCCTTCCCCTTCAAGTAGGGTTATCACGCCCTCCTTAAAAGGCGCTCCCACAGTTCGAAAAATGCTGCGATAAAGATTTTATTTCGAGATTTGAGAACAGTTTAATAACTGTATACATGAAGCAAAATATGATTTGGAGAAGAAAATCAAGCGATTTACATAATTTTAAAAATGTACATATTTTATCATTGCACACAAACAAAACAAATACGTTGAGCCACAACATCTTCTCAGCATATCAATAAAAATTTATGCCGATATAAATCATTCCCAATTCCTGTTTTTACATGTTACAAATTCTTAGATTTTGAACACATTCCGAAAAAAAGCAGGAACTCCACACGGAACGTGTTTTTATTGTTCGTATCGGAAATCAAATTTTGTTTTACACAAACGAAAACAATCCGCAGAAACGAAAACAAAATTAAAATAAAATATAAAATTTAAAAAAAAAATCTTATTGTATTGCTAAAAATATATAAAACATGCAAAATTGCAAGTTTTTTTATTAACAACTTTTATGTAAGTAACATTAAATTAAAAAACTATAAGTACTATAAATTTTGGCGCCCCCTGCCCCAGGCGCCCTTGTGCGGTGAACAATTTTGCCACCCCCACGCGGCGGCCCTGACTGGAGAGATTAAATTGTTTGAAAAGAGAAAATTGCATGTCCTCTGCTTTCCGCTTTGGGTTCTACAAATCTAAGTAAAAAAATCTTTCCTTACATGAAAAATATTTCGTTGTTAACAAAGAAATTCTTTAACTATACTGAATGCTCAGAATCGTGTCAAATTGAAAGAAACCTATTACACCCCTGATATGTTGCAACATGAAAGTGGAGTGGTGCAAGCATTAGGATCACATAAAAATTTTTAAATTTCTATTTAACTATAAAGATGAGAAATACTTAAATTTTATTTTTCTGTATTTCTTATTTTAATAAATATGCTTAAAAATACACAATATATGTATAATTTTAACTTTTTAAAAAGTTTTCGTTGAAGAAATAGTTACATTTATGCTGTTTATTTTTATGTTACGATATATCTTTAAATGACGTAAAATTAATGTTTAATTAAACAGTTAATCTGTATAATTGACCTCTATTCTCTAACTCTGCATGCATTTGGGTGGGAATGGAATTGTTTCTAAAATGTCCTTCTGTGTGGCACGCTGAATCATATTGGTAGATTGGTTTGACATGCCACAGCTAAAAGGTTGCCGAACCCTGCTCTGTTCTATCGCGGCCACGAAGTTGCAACAGAAAACGAATATGAGAACTTTTTATACAAACTCAATAATGAAAATTTTTATAAGGTATGTCATGTCTTTTAAATATAAAACTATTTATAGATATACGCAGTACGAGTATAAAAACTTTTTTTCTTTTGAAGGCTATCATTTTTAAATACGGCATATAACGCGTACCCGTATAAATTTCAATCTATTTTTTTCTGCTAAAAGTTTGCCCCGGAATGAACAGTAAGTGAATGTATAATGATATTTCCAAAATATTCTCACATCAAAAGGCAAAGTGGAATATAAGTAGTTAGCCACCACTAACTAAAAAAACACGACCCACTGCGGCACCAGTTCATAAAATAATTATATACAGAAAAGTGTAGTGTTCGATTAACATATCTATTTTGAGATTTTTTTAACAGTTTGAAATCGATAGTAATACATAGTAATTATGATAATTTTACAAACATTTTCTCCACATGAGCTTGTGTATCAACTTCCTCAAAAACTATTTGAATAACTTATACTTGTTGATAGATTTTATTCGCACGGAATTAAAAACAAAACGAATTGTATGTAACTTAGCCAATCTGCACTGATTGTAATAAAGCCTTGGACGACTTAATTGTCCAGGAATATGGAAGGAAGATCATTACTAAAGCTTAAAACAGACAACCTGTGTGGATACATTATCATCTATTCAGAATAGTTTATCATTGTTTCAACGATATAGGGAAATTTTCAACTTATTTTAACAGATTCAAAACCAGTCTTCTTTCAGCTTGCGGTGAAAAAAATTCTTTCTTTTCTCAATGAAAAAAGGATGTCCTTGGGAATTTCTTCTCACGGACCTTGGAAGAAAAGTGAGCAGTACAAGATTTTTCATTCGATTTTTTTTCATTGCGTTTGATTTTGTTTTTCATAATTAAGGAAGAATAAATGCCATACACGAGTGGTTAAGTTACATGTTTTCTGAATAGGAGTGCTATTGAAATAAGGGCTTTTGTAATTGTGAAACTTTTTATAAGCTAAATTACATATAAGACCAAAGTAATAAGATGTTCTTTTTTTATAGTGAAAAGAAGATAAATACTTTCAAGACATCTTTAAAAAAGTAAAATACACACTCTGTTTCCTACATCTGTAATGGGATTTAAAAAAATAAGAATCGATAAATTATACGTTTTTTCTTATTTATGAAGCAAATAATTTATTTCTTTGTTTTGAAGACTTTTTTTTTTGAAGCAAAATTTTCTTAGTCTCTAAATATCCTTGAAAATATTAAATCAACCTCATATTCATTTTTATCGTATAATTTTTATTCTATATTTTATATATTATAAATATATTTGTTTAATTTTTTTTGTTTTCTTTACTGAGAATATTTTATATCAAAATGAATACTTGTTCGAAAAAGTATATCTTTTTCTCTTCCGAGTACTATTTTGAACTACATAAATGAACATGGATGAGCTGAAATGCAAGTTTCGTATTACGTGTTGTTCTTCAGATAACATTTTCTTCACATAATAATTATTTCATCATTTTCAATGTTTAAATCTGAAATAATATAAATTGTGTTTGTGTGTGTTCAATTATATCAATATAGGGTGTCCGAAAAGTGTGATTACTCTTTCAAAAATTAATTAAAATTAAACAAAGATTTTCGTTTACGGTTTCTTATGTTCCATAAAGAAAAGATTAAAGTTTTTGTTTAAGGTATCTGACTACCCTAAAATTGTGAATTTTTCCAAAAAAAATTGCAATTTTTTTATAATTTTATTTTATAGACCATCTTAATAGCTTTATAAAAATACCAAGTTTATTACTTTCCGTTCACTAAAACAAAAACTACAAGTGTTTTAGTAAAAGCAGGTGCCATTACTTTAAACAAGATGCCATACTTTAAAACGCGTTTTACTCGAAATGTTTTTTAAGTGCTCAAATGGGGACAGCAATTCCTCAAAAAGTTTTGAAATTTATTAACTGAACATTTTTGTGCATGTTCTGTATAGTAGTAGAAATGCTTTAACCTTTAGATTTATCAATCACTGTTTTTTTATTACAAAATTTACAGTCCCTTATGTAAATATATTCGCTGTTATTTTAAGCAATTTCATATAATAACTAAGATAAAGGGCTCTAGTTTTTGTAAAAATTAAAACATCACTTATCCTGAAGGTCATTTCAAAAATGAATTATGTAGCAACACATCAGATTTGAAAAACTGAAAATTTGTTCATAAACTATTGGTACAGAATGGGCCACGTTTATGTTATTTTTTGTCAATTTTTACTCGTTTTTTCCCATTTTAGTAACAATAATTTCTTTTTATTTTCTTAATTTTATCATATTTTTCTTAAAATTTACTAAATAAATCTAAAAACAACAAGAAAAATCCCCATATCTCCATTTTCTTTTTAAAGTTGTCGCAAGTAATCGGATACCTTAAAGAAATGCAAACTACATGGCACAATGTCCACCTTTTGCAACATTCTCTTTTCAAAATTGATTCACCACAAAAGCAATCGCAATTTGTAAAAGGATTTTTTGAATTTAAATCTACAACATATGTACAGCGTAAATGGGCGCAACCACACTGTAGTTGGAAGTGAGAAAAGTTCCCCGGGTGATAGATAAAAAGAGAAAGTCCATTACCGTGGCCACCTAGATCTCTAGACCTGACATCTTTGGACCTCTTGCAAGAACACGTGAAAAGCATTGTTTATCAATCTTCAAATCGGGACAATGATGAAATGAGAAGTCGAATTAGATTGGACATTCAGATTGTTGGTCCTGCAATACTTCATAGAACATGGCCAGAAATCTCATCTAGACTAGATGTTTTGCTCGCAACTGTTAACGCGCCCATTGAAATCATGCAATAAAACATTTTGAAATAAACTTTTATATTTTTATGGAATAAAACCTGGAATTGAATACCTGTGTATTTTTTATATATTTATTTATTTTTGTAATTAATGTTTGAAATGTTGTTATACCTCGCGAGCACCTGATGTAATAGTTTCATATTGTCCTAACATGTTAATTATATGTAAATAGTAAAGTTTCAAAAAGCATACTATAACTATGATTAGTGTGTATGGCTAAATAACACAGTGATGCACACAACTAGCAACATTATGAATTTATAGTACATTAGTCTATTAAAATTTGCTGTAGTTCTTCATTTTATTATTCTCCACCATCTATGTATATTTTAATTAGACATAATATCTCACACATTAATCAGAGTTTTAATGCATTTTATAATTATTTAAGTATACACAGTTTTATTTTTCACATATATTATTAAAACGGAATTTGTAAATAGCAAATAGATATCGCGCTGAAGACACAAAAAACTTTTTAACTAAACATCTTAGTTATATATATCAGACTATCTGTTTACTTTAAAGATAGAAGGAAGTTATGAAGTTGATGTTGATAAAAGTTCTCAAGTGAAGAAATAAGTTATGTTGATGTGAATCATATGGAATAAAATTATTTTTCTTTCAAAATTTTCATAAAATTATTATTTTAAAAAAAATTCTTTCAAGAAGAATTTTTTTAAAAAAAAAAAAATTATCTTACTTTTTTCTCTTTCTAAGAATACTTTCAATAGAAAAAGAAACTAGGTTTCTTATTCCCTCAAATAGAATTCGACCTAGTGAAAATTTAATATACCGAAACAACTCTTCCAAAAATCATCAAATTAGGAATGTTAAAGTCAAACTTTTCAGTTATTAATTAAAAAGGAAATAAAATCTCATGAAACGTTTAATTAATCTAGTAACACATTGTCATATAAGCAAATAGTATAAAGACAATAGGTATTATAGCTATTAGAGCTTCAAAATAATCGCATGCTATTAATTTTACTTTCAATATTTATAAAGAATTTATTGACTCATGAAACGTTAATTAATCTAGTAACACATTGTCATATAAGCAAATAGTATAAAGACAATAGGTATTATAGCTATTAAAGCTTCAAAATAATCGCATGCTATTAATTTTACTTTCAATATTTATAAAGAATTTTATTGACTTTTAATGTATCGGACAGACTTGGTTTCCTTCAGTGAAAAAGCCCAACAAAATAACTACTATTTTTCTAAATAATAAGTAGCATTCAAATTTTGACAGCACCTTTATCTTTGTATATTTTAAATATATATTTTTAAAATTACTTCGCAAAATGAGCTGTTTTATAATTGTTTTTAAATAGCTTTCTTTGATCTGAGTTTTTTTTAAATCACTAATTATATTAAGCGTTATTTTGTTTCATTTTCAAAAGTGTAAAATCGTACTTTTAAGCATTTTTTAAAATGCATTATTTTTAAATGAAAAAATATGTAAAATACTGGATTGAAAACTGAAAGAATCTTTAAAAAAATAGATTATCTATTTCTTTGTCTGCGATTGACTCTCTAAAACTACATTAGATTTCTGAAAAATCAGGGTCGATCAAAAGAAAATAATTCCTCATTTTCCGTAAGTGATACCCCATTTCCTATTTTTTTTCTTTTCTTTATTTTTTTTTTATTGCTATCGGCAAATAATTGGAATTCTAATCGCGTTGCAAGGATGCCGGGTTACTCCTCATGTCCTTGTGACAATAAACGCCGTTACAAATCAATCTTTTGTTACTGTTTGTGTAGGCTGTGTCTGCCTTCAATACTACTCGTATAAAAGTTTTAATACTTTATTTCTCATTCCAAGGGTATACCGTTTTGGAAAAACTCGCGTAAGAAATCTTTTTCCTAAACAAAATTTAATGTTTACATGGAAAAGCATCTCTCTAAAGCATTTCTACATAGTTACCAGCATGGTTCAGATATTTTTCATATCGGAAAACCAATCTGTGTCTATACCGGGGGGGGCGAAATTTTACAGATCAACGCACCATTTTTTCTTAAAAATTTTTGATGAGTTATAGAGACGTGCCGTCAAATAATTTTGACTTGTGGTTATTGAGAAAATAATAAAACTCAAGACTGACAACTCAAAACTATTTACTATGAAAAAATACCGTTTGTACTGTATAGTTGAAAATATATTAGTTATACGTGTAATGAAAATTAAAGTAACATTAGTATGACTTCGATTGCTGCAGATTGGATGACAAATAACTTGTATTAGGATTGTAAGATGTTACTTTTAGTAGAATGCATGCTGAATTGGAGTCATCTGCCAAATAGTTTCTAAGCAATTAATTATTTTTTTCACTTTATTGATTGGATAATTTCTTTCAAAATGCCCTTTTACAGACGATGTTCTGCATACCACTGTTCCAGAACATAAAACAAGCACCGCTTTTTTGCCTTTACTAATAATGCTGTATTTCTGGATTCACCAAGTTTGAAATTCTCTGTTACACTTACTATCTTGTAATTTTTGTTCTGAATTAGCCAAGTTGAATAACAGTTAAAAAACGTAAATATAACACAAATAAACGTTAAAATTCTGTTGTGTCAACGAAATTGACTATGTTATGCGTAGACAAACTTTGCATCATAAGCAACTGCAGTCTGCGACGTAACTAAGGCAAGACAGTAACAAACGAAAGTACTCCCCGCCGCTCCGTGATCGATCATTTGAGTTTTTTTCGTAATACTTCATTGCGAACTTTATTATTTTGAAATAAAACGCAAACCATTTTGATTGATCGCGTGCCCAAAACATTGTGTCGCGTGCCCTTGATGGCACGCGGGGCACTAGTTCGCCATTCCAAAGGAAGACGCCGCCAGTCGTGAGAGCAAATACTGAACAGTTTGTAGAAACTTATCACAAAGTAATCTTATTGTGAACAATCTGATTTCGTGAAGTTTTTTATTCACTTTTTCAATCAAGTCATCGCTGAAAACAGAAGGCCACCCACCCCGTGCTTCATCATGAACATTGGTGCGCCTATCATTGAATTGTCGAATCCCTTTGTCACCATTTAAATACCCCATGCCTCTTCTTCAAGTTGACGATGAACTTCAACTGACTTAACATTCCTTACGTTCAAAAAACGGATTCCAGAACGCACTTCACAGTCGGCATTCGTCTTTAACATTTTGAACACTCACTATAACTTGCAAAAATTACACAGTCCACCTCAAAGAGCGTCACTGAACTGGCATCAACCAGAGACATGTGTGCACAAGAGTTGAACTGTGATACTATATCTGCGGTTGCGGTAGAACAAAACGGTGCTTAGTGTCCAAACATGTTTGTAATGGATGAGCTATCCCATCCAATAGCGTACGAGAGTTAGAAGGAAAACTAGCGGGGTCAAAACAACACAATTTATTTACTATCCTCAACAACAACGCAAATTCAGCAATCTAAGTTAAGAAATGCACCAATTGATAAATATGGGAATAATCGCGAAGTAGGCGAGATAATTAGAGAACTAATAATAAATCAGATCTCTTACACTTAGTACGTCCAGGTAATACACCTTCTTTTATTTGAAGATAATTTCTAAAGTAATCCAATCCAATCCGAGACCGAATCCAATTTAGCAAATACTTGATTAAATCGCCAGTCTTAATATTAATCAAATGACCTACGAAATGCTCTCGTCTAGCTTTACTTTATCTTACGTTAATCGTCATGCTCTCCTTTAGCTTCTAACCTCTCTCTCTTCTCTTCGAATCCGAAGGCTAATACTTAAATACATGACATAACTTACATAAACCGCTTCTTTTTCTTCAGGAGGAAGTTTTCAATTAAATAATATTTAAAGAAAGTTATTCCCCGAGAGGATTGTTAGGAAAAATGTGGATAGGCCCGTTACGTGTTTTGTAGTATTTGTCTAGTGATTGGTCAACATTTAATCTTCCAGACACGCCTAGTGCGTGCACTATTTTTCTCTCTAAATATATATAAATGTGAAACGGAGAAATTAATATTATTGTCTAAAAACTCTAATAATAATTGCTTAGTACAGTTCTAAGAATTTAATTCTTCAAAAAATTATATGAAATATGTACGTAGAATTTTTTTGGGCAATTATAAGTAAAAAAAACATATATGCACAGCTCTCATTTCTCGTATGGGAGAATGTCGCACAAATCTAACTGGCTCACTGCAATGTTTACACAATAATATAAGCAACATCTCAAGTTTAGATTTTGTCACAGCTCCTTCTTCAATTAAATGCTGTTAATTAATAGTAGACCTGCTTGGAAGACTTGAAACACTTCAAATCCCATTGCATTACTAACAGCTCATACAACTGGATCTTCAACTTCAAATGATGTAATACTAGAAATTGATTCACATTCTGATTCAATAACTGGATCAATTTATATATAAAAACCATTAAGTGTAGCAGAAGAACTAAATAAAGTTATCAAAGAGATATATTCACCAATGCAGTCTATTAGATTTGAGACACTGTCATCAAAAATTCAAAAAGAAATGTCTCTTTTTTGAAAATGGAGGGTGACGTGGTAACTACCTGAAAAGAACATACTTTTATTTAATGACGATAATACCTACTAATAAAGAATCCGAACGTGGATTTTCTGCGGCAGGACAATGTGTAACAAAAATAAGAAGCCGTTTCAACGATGAAACGCTGGAGGAGCTGTGTTTTTACAAGCTTATTTACAGAAACACAAGAAATAAAAAAAATTTAATTTATTTTTTATTAATTTTTTTTAAATTCCATTATCTGCTATTTTTATTTGTTTTTTATGATGAACTTATTTTTTATTTGCTCCATTAAAATAATACTAAATCAAATTTTAATTATATTTTCAATTTTTTATGCAATTTCAAATATGTTAATATGTAAGTATTTTTAATAAATAGATCAATCCTAATCCCTGGACACGGGATTGAAAACCTTGCTGGCAGGCCGACTGGCTAGTGTTCACACGGTTAATAGAGTGCACACTTTTGTTAGTCTTTTTACCATTCGTTACACAGTTAATTTTCGAAAACCAAAGAAATTATCGTATTAAAGTTGCCTTATGCCGATGAACAATTTATGCCAAAAGAAAATTGTTAATAGAAGCCATTTTGTAATACATTTTGGATGCACTACATTATATGTCATTGTGCGATAGAAGAAGTGATTTTAAGCAATGAAATAAATTAATACAGCACTTATAAGCTTTCAATATTGGTGGCCCAATTTTCAATCATAGTCTTACCTTAATTATTGATCGTACAAATTATCAATATAAGTATTACATTATATATATCTTACTTTTTAGAGAATAATAGTTTTAGTTACTTTTAAGTATATATAATAAGATAAGTATTATGTTGCTTTTCACATAGTTCAGAATGCATTTTGTTTTGCTTCCTTTCAATAAACCAATATTTTTAAAAAATAATCTTTTATTTTCGACTTTTCGATGTGGTTGACATACTCTCTTAGGCCCCAATGGGAGCGTGCCCAACAGTTTGAGAAATGCTGAATTAATACCATCTTTATATAATTAAATATGTTCATAATTTATATTTCTAGAATTAAAATTTAAGAACAAGAAAAAATTCATTTTTGGAATTCTTTTTGAGAAAAATTAATTTTTGTATATCTATAGAGTGATAATGTAGAAAAATTGTTATTTTATTACCTTATGTAAGAAAAAATGGTGGTTAAAGATAATAAAAATCTTTCAGAAGAGCTGGAAATCATCATGGAATTATTAAACACAGCATAAATTCTAAATAGCACATAATAAACGTAAGCACATTACAATTCCCCACAGCGGGTCTCTAAAGGCACCACGACATCAGGACTAGAACCCATGACTCGACACCGCAACTAAAGCCACTCAGGTACCAAGCCACCCAAATTAACTTGTAAAATATCAAATTTCCAATATTGTTTCTTTCAATACTTTTATTTGACGATAAAATTATCGTTGAATTTTGATAGCTCGCTATAAAATACTTACTCAAAATGTATACTCAAAATCCAGCTAAAATTTAAGTAAAGTGAAATACTTTTAAAATATTATTTTTAATTAATATTATTTATAAATAGTTTTTGATTCCAATGTTAGGAAATAATAATTTTTTAAATAAATTTATTTGCAAAACTCCTCTTGCTCCACATAGCAAAACATGAGGTTTACAGACGTAAGTGGTAACAACATTATAAAATAATAATAATAATAATTAAAAAAACATGAAAGAGACAATATAAATAAAAGGAACGTAGGAAATACACAACTATAAAGAAAGGAAGGTATCTAAAAAATTTTAAAAATCTATACAGTAAACAAATTTTTTCAAGACATTAAGGCTTTCAGAACAATTGACCAACAAAGACAAAATAGGTGACCAGGAAATACCTAAGCGTTTCAAATCTTTTTTGAAATTTGAAACGCTTAGGTATTTAATGACAATAATAATGAATTTAGTGAAATAAACTGAAACAAATTCTATTTTAGAATTCTTCTAAAAATGACTGAAGCTTTCACAAAAGATTGTTCAAGTTGAAATTCTTGCATCATAAAAATATGCAAAATATTTTTAAATGGATATTAATGGATTTTTGAAAACATATGAAGCAGAAAGGAATATGTATTTAAAATTTTTTATTTTCTTCAAATAAGCAACGGTGTTGCTTTACTTTGAAAAAACATTAAATTCGTTTCTTGTAAGAAAATTAAGATTAATTTCGAACATTCGTGTTTAAAATTTTATACATAAATAAATGTC
Organism: Trichonephila clavata; assembly: GCA_019973975.1. Classification (NCBI taxonomy): domain Eukaryota; kingdom Metazoa; phylum Arthropoda; class Arachnida; order Araneae; family Nephilidae; genus Trichonephila; species Trichonephila clavata. The sequence continues at coordinate 29,292 of BMAO01036972.1, forward strand.
TAAACTTATTTTTTAAGATTCCGGTTCGAAAGATTTAAACATATGAGAGTTTGAATAAGTTCATTGAAGTTAGATCTTTAATTTTAACTAATTTTATACATTTGTTTCGTGAAACATTTTAATATTTTTAAATTTAATTTATTCACCTGTTTTAAGAGTTACCTTTTCGTTTTTTGTCACTGAGAATTTGCAAAGCACAGTATACTTCTCTGTTTATAAACATATTTAAACATAACGCTTAAGAAAAGTTGCACACACACACAGCTAAGTAAATCTGCAACATTTAATATTCTACTCAGAATTCACAAGAGGTGAAACTTTAAGAGTACTTTAATAAATCCCGTTTTGTGCTAACAAAATGATATTTAAGATAAAAAGGCAAGGGCACATTTATTTACTTTCTACATGATGACATTGAATTTGAAGGCTGTAAATAAATTTTGAAATTATCAAAATCTTGCTAGTTTTGACTGATAATTCCTTCAACTGTATTGCCTCCTGTTGCGATTCATTAGGGAAATCAATCATAATGTATGGTCCTATAGTATAAATTTAAAATATATATACGCTTATAATTCAGTTTTTATTTTGTTAAAAAAAAGAAGATTTTTTTTTTTTACACTTGCCTTTTTTTTATTTTCAATTAAATTTTGCCTTGTTACTTTAAAAAAATTCCTCCTATTGCGTCACAAACATTATTATGCAAGTTATATAATTTCAAAACGGAAGATAGTCATTATGTAATTATTATGTAAGAAAAGGCTAAGAATTTATTCTCATCTACTATTTTCTTTTTTGTCTGTTTTTCTATATTATATTATCTCTGTGCTGTGTGTGTTTTTCATTTTCGAAACATATTGTATTGCAACTGTCACGAAAGATTTACTATATATAAACCATAATAATACTTTACACATCATACAATACATAAATATATGGAGGAGTAAATTGGATTTTACGAGAATTATGTTTGCATTTTGTGCAAAAAGGGAGTGTTTTCCAAAGGGTACGTTAACATTTAAATAAAGACACCAGTATCCCAAAGAAAGTCTTATCTCCCCTTCTCAGTAATAAAGAAAACCAGGCTTGAATATTCAGATAAAACGAATTCCCATAACGGTTTCTAAGAAAAGGAAAAAGCACTTTTTAATTATTTTGACTTATTTTGTTAAGCTGACAGTCTTCGAAAAAAATGATAAACTTTTCTTTATAGGTTGTTTTCTAGTTTTAAATTATAAAATTTTTCTAAAGATGGGGCGTTGGACTAATTTTTTTCGTGTGAGGTCAAAATTAAGAGTTTATCACTCTATCTTCTGTTCCTAGCTTTATACTCTCAATAAGGTAACTTTCAAAGTATTGAGTATTATTTATTTCTTAGAAGCATGTTCATTTAGACAAAAGCTTAGTTTTAGTAAATATTGTTTGGAAAAAAATCCCATGTGAATAGCTTTTCTTATAGCCTCACCTTATTTTTGCTTACATTAAAATAGAGTTTCAAGATTTTCTATGTTTTAAATATAAATAATTGCATTTTATAAAAATGTTACTTTTTTAAAAATCACTTAATGTAAACCATTTTATGCCCTGAGACCTTATTTACAATTTTCAAGAACTTGATATTTTTTTAAAAATCTATATCATATTATACCATATTTCCTACTCTTAAATCTTAGTTTATCTCATAATGTCATAAATTGCTTGCACAATTAAAAGTTGAATTAATACGTTTTCAAATTTGTGTGTTAACACGTGATACATGTATGGGATTTGATTTAGCGAATTTTAAAATCTATGTCAACAAATGTAAAATTACTGATTCCTTCAGTATTGCATGTATATGAAAAACAAACAAGACATACACAATTATCAAATCAGCATACGTGTTAAATCTTCCCAATATTATGAATAACGGAAAAATATGAATAGCATTTCTAAAAAACTTAAATGTTCTGAAAAACCTAGAATTTTTCATCAAACAAAATTAAAAGATGCTCAGTACTATTTTTCAGTGTAACTGACTTAATAAAAGTAAAAATTAAAACTTCCTATTTACACCAAATTATTTCAAAAGTAATATAATCAGATATAAATTTTATTTTTTATTCTTAAGTATCGTAATAAAATTGTAAAAACTTATCTGAGAACGTTCATTAATTTTTTTAAATTCTGATTTTTCTGGCCTTCACAATTATTTTATTTTTATGAATTAGTTATTTGCTTGGTAATAGCTTCTGTAGCGCGTCTATTCGCGCTTTTACCAATCCTTTTGGGTAATATACTCTTTTTAACTGTGATTTCATTTGAAAATCGATTTCCGTAGAGAGGACTTAGTTTTATGTAAATTAGAGCTTCTTTTTAAGTACTAGTCATGGAATAGGCAGGAGGATTGTTGAAAATTGAGACAGAAGAAATCACAGTGTTAGCGACCGGTGGTCGTGTAGTTAATTCAAGAAGGAACAATTAATCAAGTGTTGAAGCAAGAGTGCTCAGGTTAACAAATAAGTGCTCTTATTTTTATGATAATTAATTTAATAAGTTTAATTGCTCCTCGGATTTAGTAATTTAAGTGCATTCTCAATTAAGTTGATTAAGTCTATTAAGTGATATAGCCAATAAAATTGTTTAGATAGATGAAAAATGGCTGATCTTTACTCTAACCCTCCAATATCCACAGTCAATGGACCGCGACATTTTGATTCGATAGTATAAAAGTTTGTTGTTTAAATAATAAAGAAACTAGAAAGATACAATGCAAATTCTGAGTGACTGAATTTTTATTTTTAAAAATTTTTTTATATTCAAATTCTTCCTTTTTTAAAAAGAACGTCCGACACACATCTCATAAATTATTGTTAACCCTGCCAGAATTCAATCAATTCGCACTATTTAACGTACTTGCGTTGATGCAGAGGGAAAGTTTAGAGAGTGGGATGCCAGGTGTTGTCCTCGTCACTTGACCGAGGTTTGAAATTACGAAATCCGCCGCAAAAAGCCCCAGTGTAGCTTCAAAAACACCTTTAATAAACAATCAAATATCCTTATATGGCTCTGATAATTGTAAGGGTAACTCTGTGTTATAAGATGCAATTCAAGCCTTATTTCAAAAATGGCATTGGGTTTGTAATGTTTTTTCTTCTTTATACGATAATAATTTTAGCCGTATCACCGTGTTTATTTCGTAATTCCTCTAATAGTATATTTTCAAAAATAAATATTTTCTTGTGGTATATTTAAATAGACGGGGATTCCAGTTAGCAATTTCTTGCGAAATGGTACCCGGCAAGTTTGTGGGAAATTGTTTACTAGTAACATTAATTGCATTCGAATTTACGATAAGGAAATGACGTTTGAAATATGCGGTTATTCAGGAAAATGTCACCTTGAAGGTGTACATTGCATCTCACTTATCAAAGGATACGTTGAGAAAAAGTTTGAGAAGACGTTTAGACACAGAGAGTTTTCTGTAAAGACATATAAGAAATAACTTAGATACATACATAATCAATATTTTTTCTTAAAAACAGCATTTGATATTTTCCTAAAAACGGGTTGTTTTGAAGATTATTTTAAAATTGTATTAAGAAATAAAGTATTAAAATATCTGTCAAACTAAAGTTTCTCTGACTATTTTTTTATTGTATCATTTATCTTGTCGAATGTTTTCCTTTCTCAGTGTTTAATTAGTTATTTCCCTTTTTTTATTTTCAATACTTTCATTTTTCAGGTTTCTTTCAATGTTTAGGTCTGAATTAATTTTTGTTTTAAGGTTCAAGCGCTTTAGAGTGACATATAAACGTTGCATGATATAATAATAATTCTCGTGTAGCTTCGTAGCAATAATAAAAATGCATGTACTTCCATTACAATTTTAAAACAGAACAAATTGTAAGAGATTAAAAAAATGTATAATACATGTCAAAATTGAAAATTAATTAGGAAACTTTGTCTGTGAAACATCTGAAATAGAAAGCTGTATTAAAAAATGTGCTTTTCTTTACTCCTAATGTGCCCATGCATACATCTATTTAAATGTATATGCATATATAATATTTAAACGAAGTTTAATATTATTGTATCAATAATTTTAAACAAAGTTATGCCTTAAAGTAATTCAATTTGTTTATTTTAAAAAATGGTATTATTAACTCAACTTTCATTCGTTGGGCATAAATGGTCTTAAATACTCATTTCTTGGAAGAACGATATTTCCTGATATTCCGTCGCTTTCTTTAAATATCTCTTACAAGATTCTCCAACTGAATTTAAAAAGAAAACGCGGGGGGGGGGGGGGTAATTTACTTTATTTCCCCTTTTGAAAACATTTTCTGTCCAATTAAATGATAGTGGCATGATACTTTTGATTTACTGCGCATATATTAGGTATCACTTTTATTTAGTAACACTATGGAGAATTCCAAATCTAGGCATTTTTCATTCAGTTTCAAGCTTATGATGAGTTTGTAGCATTAACCTGATCATAAAAGAGCTTCCAAAGAGTTTTTTTGGTAAATCTACACGTGTGAAGGAAGTTGAAGCTCATTGGAAGATAACAAAAAAAACTATCAGATGTATACAAATCTAGAGACAAAACAAAAAGAAAAAATATAAGATAGTCAGGGAAGATAATTTTTCTTATTGAGAGGTCAAAAGGGCTAAAGAAAAAAAATTCAAACAAGAAGAGGATTGAGCCAAAAAAAAAAAAAACCGTAAGAGTAATCCAGATAAGTATTGAAGAGAACAGAGGAATGGAAATAGATATACAATTGATTAGTTTTCTATAATTAATCGTTCAGTAATCATGATCAACTCCTTTATGTATGAAATGTGTGAAATTGTTTAGTATTTCTTTAAATAATAAATAAAATTCAATAAAATAATAATACTAAAAGTGGATTTTGCTTTCTTTGGGCAAAATTATATTCTGGTTAAATGATAATGTTCCTTAGAAAAATAGCTGTTTATTTATAATCACACTTATATTAAAGTTTTAAACAATAAAAAGCACGTCTTATATTTGAAATGGAATTGAAAGAATATTTGCGAGATAGATGAAGTTCTAAGTACATTGAATTTAATTCCACTTTGTTTAATTTATCTTTAAGTTTTCTTCATTTTAAATGAATTTGCTAAAAAATCTCTATGAAATCAAATTAATACTTTATCATATCATGAAAGAAAGCGATGTTGTTTATACGAAGCAATTATTTTAAAAAAGATTCGTTTTTTTATCTTCTCAAAAGGAATTAACAAGTCAAAATAAATATATCAATGTTGTGTAAAATTTCAGAACGAACAGAAAATCATATATGAGTACATCATCAATGGCTCTTTATAACCCTTTATCAACCGACAATACTTATAACTACCACTCTAAAGTCACATAGAATAACCATTTGTACGAATACTCTGACGATACATAGCAGGAATATTCTTTTAAATCCACTCTTTCAAGATACATGGCAGCACGGGGCTTATGGTGAATATATTAGCGGGGAAGGCGAATATAGTTTTATAGCAGAAGTTGCGTTTTCAGCTGACATTTTGATCGGATTGTGAAGATTGTCATTTTTGTTCCGAAAAAGTAGTTAGTCAAACGGTAAGTGTCTTATTTTTTTTTATATGTTAAGGAAGACCTTAGAAAACGATTTGACTATTTATTTTAAGAGAACAGTGAATATAATTAATTTTACAGTTGAATGATTTTGTGGTACTTGTAAATACCGACAGCACATTGGGTGTTGGAGCAAGAACTTAGTTTTTTTTCTTCTTTCGTCCGAGTGGCTTATTGTTGTGTAGTAGAGTCATCACTATAGTGCAATAGACTTATGCTTGTTCTTTTGCTCTTTTAGCTTAACTTATTTATTTTACTTTTTTATAGTTTTACTTTAACGTTTTCAAAAAAATTTTAAATTTAGAATCTAAGCTTGTTTTTCCTTCTTCTTCTTTTTTTGTTGTTGTTGTTGTTTTACAATTAAATGAAATATCTATTCTTATTTCAAAAATTAACAACATCTTAATTTCTTTATGTGTTACTGAACTTTTACAATAATAGGAGATTTTCAAGGTGCTATTATTATTATTATTATTTCCTTTTCTTAGAATGTCTGGATAAAAGAAACTCTGTCTTCAAGAGGCTTTGGATTTATTACAGAACCTACTATCTAAAATCAATGATGTACTAACAGATGATTTTTCGGATGAAGAAGTCCCAGCAAATTATCTACTGGAATTTTCGTTAGATTCTTAGGATGACGATCAAGAGACTGAACTCAAGGTGCAGTAGTTAAGTACAACATTTCTAACTTCAGGATGCAGTACTTTAAAAAACATTCAATCGAAACCTTACTCAAAATGCACAACCTGTAATGAATTTCTGTGCATTCATGAAAAAAAAACTGTTTCTTTGAATATCATCAAATTAAATTTATGTGTAAAAAAAGTAAATAATTTTTAAATTTTAATATTCTTTAAAAATAAATATTTTGTGTTGTGAAATATTAGTGTTCTTTGGTTATTTAGCATTTTAAGAGTTATAAATGCTTTAAAAAATCATTCGGTCTTTTCGTATTATGAGAATATTTGAGACCTTTGTGGATTGACGTACTTTAAAGTACCAATTTAATTAATTGGCTCTAACGGATTAAATTTCTTAAAGTTGAGTATTTTATTTATGTATATCCCTTAATTTTCAATGCAGTGATTCCAAAAAAAAAATTATTGCGTGAAAAAATTTGCAGCAAATAATAATGCGGTAGATAAAGGGTTAAATTGAATTAGAAAGTTTTTTATTAATCAATTTTGATACTTAATCTATGCTTTCATTTTAAAATTTACTAGAATTGAATTCTATGTTTTCAATATAATATATATATATATATATATATATATATATATATATATAATTACTTCATCAAATAGTTACTTTACTTCGACACAAATATATGTATGATAATAATGTAAGTTGAAATTTATTCAGTATATACATATATATGTAGTTAATGTTCTGTTAAAAAAAATTAGAATTAAAGTGTATAGTTGAAATACAAATAATTAAAAAGATAGAAAATATAATAATACAAATGAGAGAAAGTAAAAAGTATATAATTATGTTTGGATATTCATACCATTAAAACAAAAAAATTAAAGTTAAAAAAGAACTCAAAAAGCGTTTATATTTTAATTTCAAAATGTTCACTTAGAAAAATAGGACGTGCTTTTTCCTCCCTCTGCAATTTGATTTCTATTTAAAATAATTAATGAAAAAAACAAACACTTTTTAGTTAGTTGTGTCCTACAAAAAAGAAGAAAAAAGAAAGAGAATAATTCTCAGAGTTGTAAAAATGTATGTGATAAAATCATCGAATGTATATACAGATTCTGTTTTTTGACTCCGTCCCCTTCGCGCAAGATCTGTATTACAAATTGTGCTGCCATCTGTTGATCAGTTATGATAAATTTTTCCACACTTGCTTTTCGCTGTGAGATACTGAATAACTAAATGCTGCTGCCATCTGTTTTACAATCATTGAAACAAAATGTCAGTTGCCTTATTAAAATAAACTGAGAATATTTTTTGTAAAGAATCGTTGTTTTCTTCTGAAAGGAATGTTGAGGAATTCACAGTTAGAATATTTCTTAGAAATTATTGTGTAATCCAGATTTATTTGCAACTTTGCTTCCAACAGAATTATATAGATAAAATTAATTCTATGTACTTTATAGTCACGAATTCATTGCCGGCGTTGTTGAGTGGTTGGTTTGAAATATAACTCCACTGAAGACCCTTCCTGTAGAGCATAGGTTCCCAACCTTTTTTTAACTGGCGCCCCCTTTTCTAGTGAATATTTCGATACCACCCCCTCCCACTCTAGAGAAATAAGAGTTTATATAATATATGGTGAAAACAAGAGTTACATTTTAAAAAATATTATATTCCTAATGAATATATTTTTTTAATTTCTGTAAGCTCCATTTTTACTTGCGAATCTGAAATAGCTATTGCCACAAATATATTTAAATGTGTAATATTATATATTTTAGTCACAGGTAGGATATTGTTGGAATTGAAACGCTACTGAATTTCTTCATTTAAGAGTGGAATAAAAGTTTTAGCTTACTTGTTATAAAGACAGGCAGTGCTTTTGATGATACGAAGTAATTCATAATAAACTACTGCTTTCAAAAGAAATATAAATTGACAAATTCAGACTTTAAAGAATCGCACGTTAATTCCTGGTTAACATTTAATTATGTTTCTTGGATAATATACGTAATGAAATGCAGTGGACGAAGCATTTATCCTCCTGATCACAGACAAAGACAACACTAGAAATGATTAAAATACATATAATCAACATAAGGTAAACAATATTAAAGTTTACTTTTGTTAGTACATAATCAGCATGTTTTTTCAGTCATATTTAGACTATATTTGGTTAATCTGCCCAAACCCCTCCGTGCCATCTCAATGTCCCTTAATTTTTTCTGGGTCTTTTACTGCCTCCCTGAAAGCCTCAAACGCCCACAAGGGGGCGTTATCGCCCACGTTGAGAACCTATGCTGTAGAGGAGGCATGTCAAACAAGCGGCCCGCGGGCCACATGCGGCCGCCAATGCATAGGTTGCGGTCCGAGGAAACATTTTACAAAATTTTAAATCATTAAGGTTTTTTTTTTATTATAAAATTTATTTCTGGTAAAGTTTTTTTATAAATTTATAATATATTAACCTGATATCTATTCTTGTTTTTAAAAATATCCTATTTAATTATAGAAATAGCTTTAATGAAAATTATTTTTAATATTTTATTAAATTCTTTTCATCTAATTTTACTTTAATAAATTAATTCTAATTAAATTCTTAAGTGCATTTATGCATATTGTTCAGTATAGATCGCACTGCGATTCATCGTGTGAGCGACTTTTATTTCTCTTTGAATTGTCCAATCAGTAAGAGGCGAATAGCGTGATGTCAGAGACTGTTGAAGATTTATTTATTTTTTAAATTTAAAACCCCCAAATGACCAAGACAAAGTGCAATGTTTACTTAATCGTTTGTGAATGAAAGTGGATTTTGGTTTTTATTCATATTAAACTAAAAAGTTATTTAATAAAAATATAATCCAACTTTAACAACAATGAGTAAGGAAAGATTAATTGAAGAACATCGTAAATGTCAAGAAAATTGAGTACTGCAATATTTTTATGCCCTAAACAAGAATAAAATATTGTGCATGATAATGTAAAAACTGTAACTCGGTTGCAAAGGAATATAATTTTAAAAGGCACTATGACACAAATCAGAAAACAAGCTATGACCAATATGCTGCGAAACTTTGTGAGAGAACTGAAATTAACTCTTCAAAAATAAAAAAAATTTATTCGCTAAATTTGTTCAGGGTGTGAATGTTAAAACGTCGTACTTCTCAGCTACTCGAGGGCGTTTGGCAACGAACCTCGTAATTTTGAACCATGGTCAAGTGACGAGGACGACACCTGAACTGGCGACCCTTCTCCTAACTTCCACACCAGTAGGAGAACGTTTGAACCTCGATATATTTAATGTGAGCATCAGCCCCCTCTGCGCTGTGGATCTTCAGCGGTACAAGGCTCGAACTCATGCATCGAGTCGAACCTTGACCACTATGCTACTGCAGCCCCCTAAATTTGTTGAAGACAATACAACTGCAGTAAAAACTATATATTATCCCTTTTAATCGCAAGCACAGATCGAAACCACTTACAGAAGAAGAATTTCTTAGTATTATTAAAGCGGAGGAATTACCGTATTTACTCGAATTTAAGCCACGTTTTTTTCCCAATGTTAATGCTACTGAAAATCGGGTGCGGCTTAGAATCGAAGGAAAAGAAATTTGTTGGATGGGGTATTTAGAGCAATTACCGGTTCCCGTATGCAATTAAAAGTTTGTGATACTGATAAAATAACGAATAATTCACTTCTTGTTAGTTATCATTATAAATTTATTTTAATTTCGTAAAATTTGATATCGATAAACCATTTAACACTTTAATTTTTCACAATAACTTGTTGAGAATTTGGAGTGTGGCTTAATATCGATGATGGCTTAGTTTCGAATAAATACAGTATTATATTCAGCACAAGTAAAAAAAAAATTTAAAAAAGCGTAATTTTAAGTTGAAATTCTGTAACCAGCAAAGGTGATGAAATAGTCGAGGATTATACTTGAATCGAGTCATATATTATGCATTATACATGTTTTTCACGCACTTTTGAAAATTGTGACGAAGTGTAAGTTATCCTTGGAGTGAGTGGGTTTGTCTTGCAACTGATAGAGCACTTGCCATGGCCAGTATTACTAAAAGAATTGCAAGATTAAAAGAAAAACAAGCAAACAGCATGGTAACAGTAGTTTAGATCTTTTCATTGTATTATTCCATAGCAAGTACTGTTCTTGGGCATGTACTTGGATATACTGGACTATACTTTTAAAATAGTCAGTAAAATTGTAAACTATATTTGAGCATGTAGATTTTGGTATCGCCAATTTGCTTTATTTCTGGAAGATATACAATGTGAATTTATCGGTCAACCATATTACACTAAAGTGCAAGGGATTTTGACTCATAAAATGTTAAAACGATTTTTTAAATCGATGGATAAAATCGTTATTTTCTTGGAAACAAAAAAAATTATGAAAGTGCTGAATTTAAAGATGAACATTGGATAAAACACCTGGCTTTCTCAGTTAAGTTAAGTTGGCTTTCTCTCCCTGGCAAGCCAACTTAACTTACGCTTCAAGGCAAAAATCCCTTTTCTACAATGCTATTTGATAAAATATTAACGCTTAAAAATAAAAATTATTGCTGACTAATTATTACAAAAAGAAATAATAATTTGTCTCACTTTGAAAGCTTTCAAAAGAAATCTATTGATTAAATCACTTAAAATAAAATCTACAGAATATTCTCACCAAATTAAATTATTAGAAACGGCATTCGATCGAATATTTTCTGATTTTAAAAATTTTGAATTACACAGCTTCGTTTTTTAACTTCACCTCTATCTATCTATATTGTGATTGTTGAGGAAAAATTACAAATGGAATGAATTGAAATCTATTGTGGTTCTTTGCTGATTCAAAAATGATTCGAAGTGGAAACTCTAGATGTTTATACATTTTTCATCCGTAGATAGGCTTCTTAAAATGTTATAATTTGTTACACGTGTAACGGCTATGTTCGGGAGCACTTATTTATGCAAGCAACCATTATCTTTAATGAAAAATAGCAAAAATTCAGGAAGGTCGAGATTAAATTATCAACATTTATCACCATTTTTTAAAAATTACATCAGCTCAATATGTTCAACCAAATTTTGATGACTTGCTTTGAGAAAAAAACGGTGTCAAATATTTTCTAAAATTAATATTAAATTGTGTATTTGGTATAATAATTTGGTATTTTACAAAATGCAAAACATGTATAGCTTAAAAAGTAAAATGAAATATTTGAACACGATTATGTATGTATAATATATAATACACTGAGATTTATAAATATAGAATATAATCATTCTACTATCCTGTTTTATTAATTTTTTGAACATTGTAAACATGCGGCCCTCAACTTGATATAAAATAGTTCATGGGGCCCGTGATATCAAATGAGTTTGACATGCCTGCTGTAGAGGGACATTTAAATCTGTCGTGGCTCGAAATCCTATCTTTGGTGTAGTGTGGAAGTTACGAGAGAAGTGTGCTAGCTCAGATGTCGTCTTCGTCCCTTGACCGTAGTTTCAAATTAGTAACTAATGTTACTCTACCAATAGCTCTTGTGTTGCTTCACAATGCGAGGGACGTAAATTAAAAAAACAAGTCAACCTTTGCACTTCTTTTTTTATTATAAACGTTGTATTTTATTTTATGAATATATGTTTTATTAGTAACAAGAATTGGAAGAACATTAAGTATAAAATTATGTATTAGTTCACACTTCCAACGAGCAAAGAGAGTTTACTTTGATTCCAACAAATAGTGTCGGTTGACATAATAGAAGAATTTGCTGCAAGTTTAATACAATTGGGTCTCAGTCTTTACTTGAAGTGTTTGAAAGCTTAGAGAATGAGGCTCAATTCAAGCATTCAATTTGACCAAGGTTCACTCTCAACAGTTCTCGGGTTGCTATAGGGACGTTAGAGAAACCAAGACTCTTTCCTTTTTAGAAGCTTTATCTGTTATTAGCAATTATTTTTGATGTGTAACATCTTTACTCTCGGTTGTTGGATATTTGTTGGAGTGATTTCGTGAAAAGGGACGGAAATGCGTAACAGGAAGTCGGGGGAAGAGTGCGCTGTTTGATTTGACCAATTCAGCGCCTTGGGGGTGTCTCTTCGCTAGCCTCGTCTCGGGGTCCAACTTTAGTAGCAATTAGGGTCCCGTAGACAGAAATCCCAACTCTAAAGCAATGAAAGCACCCTCTTTGGGGAGGGGGGAATGGGTGTTTCTAAAGGAAAGGCCAAGTACTCGTGCAGTGCTGGTCTTAATGATCGAAGGTAAATAGTTCCTTCATAAAAGATAAATGATATGCCTTTTTTTCTTAATTTTCTATATTTTTCGACTTTAAAATAAAAATTTTTCCCCATGCTATTATTTTTCCAAATTTGCGTTTACTTTATTCCATTTTCTGATGATTATTTCTAACAGCTGTCATGATGAAAGAAAATGGTATCACAGAATCATACAAGCCTCTTCTACAACAGTGAGAGAGATATTCTGTTTGTTTCCAAGTGCAATCCGAGCTCGAGACAGGACCCCCCCCCTCTTTCCCATTCTATTTTTGTTCTTTGAGGGTCCAGTTTACAACCAGCTTTAAGACTATTTATATGACAACTTACCCTCTTTTACTGCCCAACCCATGGTTCACGTACATAAAAACTGGCGGACATTCTAGTTATACAAAGAAACTACTTTTTTACGCTGTTTCGTTTGTCTGAGGAACATCAGTTTTTCATTTGTTAGATCTACAATGATAATTAAATATCTTCAATGAGTACGAAATAAGGAATATTCCGAGTTTTGTACAGTAATTAATTTTATAAAAATATCAGTTTTAGTTAAGATAGAAACCTTTATATATATATATATTCATTCAAAACAGTTTTCTGTGATATTTCTCAATATTAAATTGCATCAAAATCCTTTTTTAAACAGTTTAATAAAAATAAAAATTAAAAAGAATAATGGAATTAATAGTGTAATGTGATTTACATTATTCTCTTTCCTGAAATATTTCAGAACATTTCTTTATTTCCGATTCTGTTCAATAGTTTTATTTAAAAATGTTTTAAGACATGTAACCAAAAAAATCTTATATAAATTTAATAAAGTACAGTGGCGTAACTACCAATGGGCTAGGTGGTGCCGTGCACCGGGGTCCTCGCGCCTTGACCACCAAGCAAGTCGAACTTGCGATAATTTCTCCCATAATTGAGATATAAATATAAAATATTGTTTCATAGCTCTGGGTATGGTTGGTCAATATATTGGAGACATATGTGCGGCAGAATGCTTATTTGAAAATAGACAAACAGTCATTTTGGTGGTCGCATACATTTCTCCGAATCAAACAGTTAAAAAAATTAAAGATTTCCTGCATTTTGCACTTTTACCGTATACCGTAGGTGGTTCCGCTCTTTTTTTTTTTTTTTTTAAACTATCACTCGCTTCCCACATGATTTTGAGTGGTGGTTTTAACGTTAACTTCAGTTTGCCAGAAGCTGAGCCGCTCATAACTTTTCTGAAAGATGAACTCAAGCTCGAAATGAACACAAATCGAAATGTTTCGACAACTAACAGTGGTACTGTTATTGACGCCGTTTTTCAATGATTTGAAATCACAAGTACAAGGGGTGATCAAATGAAAAGGTACGAAACGACACGGTGGGTACAAATATAGACTTATTCAAAATATACACCATAGGCCTGAGCACAACGATCCCACTGATGAACAAGCCGCAGGATTCCTTGTTCCCAGAATTCCTGTGGCTGTGACGAGACCCAGTCCTTCACAGTGTCCTTGAGAACGTCGTCCGAGTTGAAGCGCTTTCCTTTCAGGTGTTTCTTCAGTGGACCCAACACATGGAAATCGCAGGGTGACATGTCCGGACTGTAGGACGGATGGTCCAACGTCTCCCATTGGAACTTGTCCAGTTCCATTTGTGTGACTCTGGAGACGTGTGTACGCGCGTTATCATGGAGCAGAACCACACCCTCCGCGAGCAGCCCCGGTCTTTTGTTCTTGATGGACCTGTGTAGGCGACGGAGTGTCTCACAGTACACATCGGAGTTAATGCTTTTTCTGTGCTCGCATCATTTGGACGCCGCTTTTTAAAAGAGCCTTTGCTCTCTCCTGCGCATGCGGACACCCGCGCATGATCCGATCCCAGTCAGAGTCTCCAATGGCATCCCGAGATGTCTCGCTACATTCTCCCTTGGCGGAATATGCAAATATTTAACTGTTTCATTTTTATGTCGTTTCGTACCTTTTCATTTGATCACCCCTTGTATATGTGTCATACTTTAGTTTTCATAAATCTATTGTCTCCGCTCTTCCCCAAATTGAACAAGAATAAATATTTTTGTTAAAAAACTGCATTCCTCCTTGTGTTAATTAAATAAAATTTTCATTAAAGATATAATTATTCGATAGAAAATTATTTCCAGTCATACCCGATTCATTTTTTTCGGGATTAAAGTCACTATTGCGTATTTACCACGATATCAAGTCAGATGTTACACATCATATGCGACTACTGTAAGACTCGTTTCTTTTTTGTTTATATTTATCATGTATGATAGGGAAAATCGCGGCTCTTGGTGAAGACTGTTGAGGCTCTTCACATTTCTGCCTATGCATATTAAAAATATTTATGCCAACTAAAACAAATAACTGTTTCCCCCGCTAATTTTCCCTATAGTTATCTATCTGTACTTGCACATATACATTTACATTAATGTTTAATGCGCTTAAGTTATTTACTTATGTATTAAATTGTTTTTAGTTAAAGGACTCGCGCGCGTACGGTATTCTTTGAACAATTTTTTTTATTTATGTATTTAAAAATTACATGTTAGCATTTCATATAATGTTTCTATTCATGAAAAGCATACGAGATGAAATTTTTCACATATTATTCACACAATTTTAAAAATTTAAATTTTTTGAAGAAAATTTTTGGAAAATTTTACTCTTTTTGTAATTATAAATATTTTGACCTGAAATTTTTAAAAAATATTTTAAGTATGTTCTAAACAACTTAAGGGATCGATTTTACAATAATTTAAATAGATTTAGAGAGAAAAAAATGAAGTGTTGATATGCTTGCTAAAATTCAAAGCCAATATCTCCGACATTATATATTTTTTTAAGAAAAGTATTCAGTTTACAGCAAAATGAATCCCTAATTTTGTTACATGCTTTATATATAACACACAAAAAAAGGGGAGGTTATTGGTAAATAATTGTGAAAGGAGTAGTAGCATTTTGAATGCACTAATGTATCAAAACACACAAACTGAGAAAAAGCACTTTAAAGTTAATAATTTAAAAAAAAATAATTTCTAATAAGCTTAAATAAACTTAAAATACCACTTTAAGACATTATCTATATGTTGTTTCTTAAAATAGTTGCATTTTCGTATTTTTTTCAACCCATACATTTTTATAAATGATCAATTTTTAGATCAATTGCACAAGAAAATTCAAGAAAACAGTTAAAAAAAAAAAATTTCTGTCAGGACGGAAATTTTAAATTTTTTCTTCACTTAATATTGAAATATTATATTTGTATGAAAAACATATGAAGATTAAGAACTGAAATTATAAAATTAATATAATTTTACATGCACACATTTCACAAAGAAAAAAAATTACTTTATTGTAATGCCTCGGTAATATCTTGTTTTATAAATTACACCTTCTCTTTATACAGTTATTATTTCTTTTTTTAAAACAGGCTTTTTTATCAGAACACTTTTTTTTCTAAATAGGAGACGTGGTCGAATTGCCTAATTTGTTAAATTACATTTTTCAAATGAATGTTTGTCCAACTTCTAACTTGCCGACATGCATAAGTGATACATCAATCGAAATATATTAATGCAAAAAATAAAATTAAATAAAAATTTTAAAAAATGATAGATCATTTATTTGGGGGGTATCGAGTCGCAATAACAAAACTTATTTAGAGTCGATGCAAATATTATAATCAGTTATAAAGTTGCAAAAGTACAATTTTTTCGTAAAAATGCCGCCATGGGAAGACCTTAAAGGTATTGTCGGTGTTTATATGATTTAGGAAGCATATTTATGAAGGTACACGTAATATACGTGACCCCAGCAGAAGTGATAAAATAATTCCACATTTCATGACATGCTTAAGATTAATTTTAAAAAAGTTTTAAAATGACTTTTTGTACATTCAAGTACAACCAAAGTCAATTTTAATTATTAATATCAACATGAAATTCCTAAATAAAGTCCTTGTGTTATTACTGTTAGAGAAATTCTTTCACGGAGCTTGAAAACTCCCAACAGAATATTTTTACTATAGTTATTCTTGCATTAAGTCACAGAAATAAAAATCTTATTTTTCGTGAAACTTTATTTAAATATTATTAAAAATAATATTAATTTGAACCCAACAAAATTGATTGTGACCACTAATGGTACCCAGCCCCCTTTTCGGGTATGCATATAATTGGTTTTTTGATACCTTTGATCGGGGGTGGGCAAATAGTAGGCCGCCAAGATAGAAAATCCGTCTTAAGCCAAGATTTCTTCCCCGTGAGTGACCAAAGATTCCCCTCATATTTTTCATTAAGACGGCCTCAACATATAATGCATGATCCAACAAAACCTTTATAACAAGTAAAAATAACTCAAAACTTAAAAGGAAATTGTAAAAAAGTCTGGTTGGGTACATTTGTCTCATTAAAATTATTCGAAAATTACCTGTGCTTGCAGCTATAAATGATATGAAATTAGCACTATAAATTGAAGAAAAAAAAGAAAACGTGGAAAGCCACGCGATAGAAGTGAAACTTCTTTGGCGACGTTGGCCGTAAATGCAGGAATACATCTAATTATATTAAACTGCTGAGAGAACTTACTTTAATCAAATAAAATTTTAACTTCGTTTATTGTATGAAAATATTTTTATTCAATTTTCTGCATCATCATTTTCCAAGAAAGACACAATAGGTGTGTGGAAACTAAAGTAGGATATAAAAATCCTCGATTGTAGTCAATCAAGAAAATGTGAGAAAACTGCATCAATCGTGGTTCTGTATATTGTTTTTCCTTCTCTAGAATCAGTATTCATTGTCAAATTCAGTATCCGTTTCAAGAACTCAATGAGTGGCGTTGCTTCTTCTGAAGCAAAATTAACATTAAATTCTCCAATTAAGATAATCGGCTTTTAATCATCATCGGATCCAATGATTGCAGCAGTCTCTGATGTGTACAGCACTAAAACTTTATGGATAAAGATGATAAAAGCTGTGGCAGAACTACCTGGTGATATATAGACTTTCGCCTGGACTTGCTGCTTGTTTTCCTTTCATGAAACTCTTTTTCTTTTTTTACATTTGTTCTAGGCATTCTGACTAGAATGAATTTTAATTCAATTGAAATAAAAATTAATAATATAAACATAATGCATCACTAACAGAAGTCACTGCGTTTGTTTACAAGACGCTATCCGTAGCGATTCTGGCCCGAACGTTAGTGACATATACAGTCCCAGACACTCTCGTACGGGAAGGGCCATATAATAGTAATATTTTGGATGTTTTTATTCGTTGAAAATAGCCCGTTTATTACATAAAAACTACGAAAATAAGCCACGCGAGTTCGTTACGAGAGGAACAAGAGTACCCACTTAATGTCACGAATACCTAAGCGCCTTTCCTCCATAGCAGCAAGATATACTTCTGATGCACAATTCCCCCTTGGCAATCGTCCAACTTTTTCATGGATATGACGCATGTCACGTGGTGTACCCCTTCCGCTTTCTTTTCCTCCCACTCACTATCTCCTCACCATGGCGACGTTTGGGGGGATGGGGGAAATCACTACTTCCGTTCGCTTTTTCACTGTTACGCAAAACTCGGCAAATTTCCCATTTACTCCCGTGCCTAAAGAAGTTTCCCTTCAAAAATTTCTACCATTGTATTTAACTTAAGCATGTTGATTTGTATGGTATAATTTATATCTTCTCTGAGATGCAAAGTTAACTAATGAATGCAATCATTTTCAAAAAGAGAGATGCAGCTCTCTGGTATTCTCCGCTTCCGCAACGTGGCACTCAAAGCAGAACAATTGCCCCCTCCTGACTTAGTTACATTGTTTCACTTACAATTTGGCTCTTCCCTCTCGAACGTTTGCTGATCCATTTGGTAGAGCATAGTGGTAAATAAAACACAAACATTACGCAAAACATACAAATGTTTTATTTTACACTTTTTGAATACATAAAAAAGCAAGGCAGTTCGATTTTTTTCTATCATTTTTTAAATATACAAAAAGATCGTTTAAAAAAAGTTCTATATACATGAACACCATTTTAAAGCATAGATTCGTTTCTTGTCTACTGACTTCTTCCATCACGTCAAAATTCAGTTCTTTCTTTGTTCTTTGGCTTAAAATTTCAAATTTAGATCTAAAATGAAGGCATGCACAATGGCTTTATTCTAGATCTATTCAAATAAAATTTCCAATCTAATTACTGTCGCACACTAGTTCTTTACAAAGTCAAACTGTGGTATTTTTCTCACTCACTCACAGACGACATACAAAGTCATTTCCGTTTGGAACGAAATTTTCTGTAGATTTTATCCTGCCATTCGAAATACAGGAAACGCCATTGGAAAATTTGGAATCTCCATTTGGTATGCCGTTCGGTATCGCTCTTAAATGTCCAGGTTTTAAATCATTTTGTGGTCTTTCTGTGATGGAATGTGACTTTCCGAAAAACAATCCTCGAAGACTCAATTTCTTTTTCCGTATTGCCTCTTCTATTTCGAATACAACTTTCCCTATCCTAACAAAAGGGGCCTCCAAGAGTAAGCACGCGATAAAACCGAAGACGTAGCTTGAAATGACGAATCCAAAGTATATGAAAATCTGAAAAATATCAAAAAAAGAATTGTTTTACTAAGCCTACTTTTTAATCAGTAGAATCTGTGAAAAGTCAAAATATTAAAAGCATTTATTTATATTAGATTATTTATTTATCTGAAAATTGGAAAAGAATATTCATTATAAAATTAAATAATAATTCAGAGCTCCAATTAATGGTGGGACTTTTATAAAACATCGAACAACTAAACATACTAATCCAGGAAAAAATGAATTTAAATTTTTTCTTGAAAAAGATTATTGTTGTTGCTGTTTTTGTATTAAAATATGGTCAGTTGTATTCTTATTGTAAAATACGTTATTTTTTAATCTTCTTCAGCAAATATTTGAAAATGAAATTACAGCTTAGGAAATCAAGTAACATTTTTGGAATAAAAAAGTGTTAAAACTTCTGGGTTAAAAATTAAATTACTGAAAAAATATATAATAACAACAATCGTAATCTCATAAGCTTGTATGTTTATATTTTCAAAATATTTTTACAACCATTATTTCGGTCTATATCGCTTCAAATTTGAATTATTATTCCAAATTTAATTTATTTCATAAAGAATTACCTATTCAATTCTTTATTTATTTACTTTTCCTACTTTTAATATTATTGTAAATAGTTTACATAAGAATTTTATTTACCTAGGAATAATATGTAATAATTAGAAATAATGTATGGAGGTGACAATACTTAAATTAAATTTAACAATATCAGAAACATATATGTATACAACCTCTGACAATAAAGTTCGGTAATGAAGTCAGAACGGCCTATCTGGCAACACTGGCGAAGCAAAACGTTGCACATGAATAGCGGCAGATGCTGACCATCTTCCTCCACTGTTGTTCAGTTGAGACTCATTTGTGTTCCGTGTAAGACTTGTTTTAAAAAGTACTTGTTTAGTGCGTCGGTTCTTAACTGAGAACAGGAAAATGAACGAACAAAAGATCAATTTAAAGTTTTGTTTTAAGCTTGGCAAGACACCAAAAGAAACTTATGCAATGCTGGTATGTATTAATGAAGATCAAGCACTGTCCATGAAGTGTGTGCACGAGTGGTTCGTCTGTTTTCGAAAAGTAGGGAAAGTGTTTCTGACAACCCCTGTAGCTGAAGACTGGCAGCCTTCTTCACTAAAGATCGTCAATTAACTGTGCGCATGATAGCTGAAGAACAGTGCCGGTTTATCCATTGGGGGCTTGGAGCGGGCACCCAGGGGACCAAAAAGGCCCGGATAAGCTGAACTTAACCAGATTTTCTGGTTATCAATTTCGAGCCTCCAGTGCAAAGGGGGCCTGTAGATCTTCTGCGCCCAGGGCCCGAAATGAGCTTAAATCGGCACTGCTGATGAACTGCATATTAACCGTGAATTCGTGCGACAAATAGATACCCAGAATTTAGGGATGAGAAAAATGTATTATCGATATTAACGATACTATAATTGACGATATTCCTAACATCCAACGAAACGTGACGAGGCTTTTGAACTCCGATCCAAAAGAAGACTTCTTGCAAAATTTCCAGGACATGTATAGCAGATCTCAGCGGTGCATATTATGGGAGGTAACTACTTCGAAGGACAGTGAGGTATTTTTCGTTAATATTTCATCTATGTTAATGTTGCAGGACTATTCACCGAACTTTATTGTCAGAGGTTGTAAAATCAATGCTTTCAAATATTAAAACGAAGATGGTTGTTATTTAGACTTTTATGCAAGAAAGCTAAAAGATCTTTGTAACTTACAGCTAAAGCATTTCTAGCTTGAATTCCTTCTCTAAGAGTGGAGTAAAAAACATGTTGTATCAAAGGATGCACCATATAGACCATGAAAGTTAATCTACTGAGAGGTATAAATGGCTTCCAAGACAGTATGGAAGTAAGAAATCCTGAAATGAAGAATATTTCAATTTTTGACAAAATGATTTGATAAAATAGTGTGACAAATCAAATTAATACAGTAAACTTCATAAAATATTATTAGCTCATTGATATAAAACTAAATATTTTAAAACATCGATTGCCATTAACGTAATCTTTTGATTTCGTAAAAGTATTTGAAATCTTTTACTTACATAAATTACTAATTCAAGAATTTTGATAAAAGACAACCAATAGAATTACAGCTGAAAGGGGAAAATATTTAGTTAAAGTTTCAATTTAAAAAAAGAAAATACACCATTTAAAACTTTTTTTGTCAAGACTTTTAAGTTCTCGAAAAGCTTAGTGTGAATATTCAGGGATTAGAGGGGGAAAAACCTAGCGTTATTCTCGTCATTTGATTTAATTTATAGTTGTATATCAAACCTTCCTATCTGAAAAAAAAAATCTTGTAAATTTGTGATTCATGTAACAAAGACGAAAACACTGAACGGATAATTTATTCTTAAACCACATCATACGAGGATTTTGAGTACTTTTGGTAAATTCATACTCAGCTAGTTGCCTCCGCTATTCCACACAAAATTATTTGTTGGATTCTGATAACTTATTTTAGCTTAAAATGTACGATGTTTATCACCGATAAATAGGGGATTTAAAGTATGATAATTTTAAAATAAATTTGCTAGTACTGCATTCATTGTTAAAAAAAACTTTATTTGAATATATTGTTGTTGTCTCTAATGCCACCTGTCTGACGGTGTCAGATCGAGGCCCACGAAATTCATCGTGGCAAGGGGCTAGGTGTACGCCTGTCGTTAGCTTTTAGCACCCTGCAGGTGACAGTACGATTTGGTTCGGTTCATACACGAAAAATAGCGACACCGCCTATCTCCTACTCCCCAATTTAGGCATAGAACTGGAGGGGAGGGAAATATTCTCCAGCCCCAGTGGTTTCTGCTGCGACCACCCACAAGACTTTCGGACCCACTGATTTAACGAGCAGTTACTCCGTGTGTATTCGGAGGGTATTTGGGGGGCATCGGGCATCGAATCCAAGCCTTCCGGTCTGGAGTCCGGTGCTCTAACCCCTAGGCTACCTATGGACCCTTTGTTAGAATATTAAATAGTTAAATTGGAGTTAAATATTTCCATACGGTTAAATGTTCTGACATTCAAAAATTCTACGTACCCCCGCATCCAGTGCTACAAGCAATCGTTATCCAAGCTAATCCAACCGTCCAAGACATTCTACTTAAGCATGCGTACAGTACAGTGGCTACTTTGCCAGTACCAGGGAGGTCATTGTTCCAGGGATGTACACCAAATAGTGCTGCACTTGTTAGAGTAAATGTCACTATCCATGCAAGAATATGAAGACCCTATGATAGTTAGAAGTTGAATTTTATGACCTTGTCTGACGTATTTAAGTTAGTATAAACTTCAAAAAAAGTATTTTTATAATGGTAAGGGTTTTACTTGCCCAGTGCATATTTTTGAGTGATTTTTTCTGCCTAAGATAATACCCCACGAATATTCCAAGGCAGTGGGGACCTAAATGGTGCAAAGGAGGGTAATATGTCTCCATCATGAGCTGGTGCCTTTGTCTATAAAAACATTAAAATAATAATTTAATTGTTAACTTAATATTAAAAATAATAATATTAAATAACACGCATGTTTTTACTTTATTATTTAATTTTTATTTTAATTGCTTAACTTTAAAAAAGATATTTAAATATTTTATCAATTACGTTCAATTCAATAGTTTCAGTAAAATTGTTTTATATACATAACTAGAAAAACTTACAACATTTTATATTACATAAGTATTATAAATCCTTGTTTTTTACACTACTGTAAATGTTGCTGATACATAATTTTTATATAAAAATATTCCTTTGAAGCCAATGATGTAAGTTTAAAATTGTAAATAAATTTATAATTTTTTTTTCTAATGGGGCTGCGGATTGGTAACTACCAATGCATCCTTGTTTTTAAATTATTTTAAATTCTCGAACAGTTTGGAAAAATAATAATTATCATTAAAAAATAATCAAAGAAAAATTTCGCAAATCTCGCTTAGGTGTGTAGGAATCCGTTCTTTTAAAGTTAAAAAAATATGAATTACGCCATTTTTTCCTTCATTCAACTTACTCGACATCTGCATGCACAAAAAGGTTGGTGGGTGGAAAATTTCTTATGTAGTTCTGTATTCCTACGCCAATAACTGATAAGATCATAATAACAAAGTTAATCCAGAGGCCAATCTTAGGTTTTCTAAAAAAAAAGTATACACATCTTGAATTTGAAATAAACATAGGTTTGAAAAATTATAATTTTTTTTATTATATTTAACTTAAAAATGTTATAACAACACCTTAACGAAAATTTGTAGCAAAACAGGTAAGTTTTCCATACGCGAAAGTAATCTCACAGAAATATGAAGGATAATGGATATAGTTTAGTTTGTAATATGTTTTGGTTACTTCTGAAGGAGGATTCGTTCTCGGTACCTTCTGTTTCGTAAGCACATAACTTACCTCTGAACCAAAGTGATCACTTCAGTCCGGAGGCAGTTAGTGGCTTATATGGATACTACGGCCACACAGTCCCCTACCAGGTGAGTTGGTAAGGCGAACGAACAATATGGTTGTTATGGCGAGCGTGTGAGCTGTTGCGTCACTAGGTTGTGACGGCTTGAAGGTTGCGTATTTTTTGGGTGTGACGGCTAGTGTATTGCGTCATGTGTGAGACGGCTTGCTGATTGCGTCATGTGTCTTACGGCTTGGTTGCATTTGCGGTGGATAGATGGCGCCACGACTGCTGCTCGAAGATTGCAGTTATTCGAAGTTCCCAGGGTCACCAATGAAGGAAATTCGTTCTCGGTACCTTCCATTCCGTAAGCACATGACCTACCCCTAGATCAAAATGATCACTTCAGTTCGGAGGCAGTTAGTGGCTTATATGGATACCACCGCCACACTTCTTTTGTTCTTTGATATATGTAAGAAAATCTTGAGTAAAGCATGCATATTAGAATTTGATCCTCCTATGCATACTTCTAAAGCATTCACTTAACATATGTACGTTTTCTAAAACAGCATCTTTATATAACGAAATTTTAACAACAATATATCATTCCAACTAAATATTTGTGTGAACTATATTATGTACTTTCTGAGCCACATGTATTATTTTATATAACAAGGTAAGTGTACGTAATTTGTTAACACATGTAATATGATGTATCATTTACAAATTTTCTTACCTTTAATGATTTATAAAAATATCCAGATAGAGAAAATAAGTCTTACTTCATTATTAATAGTACAAGAGGAAGGCAAATGACATAAACTTGAAAATCAGCTGCCAAATACCAAGAGTAAGAAAGGCACTGGAAAAAATAAAATGTTATTGTGGTAAATTTTTTTGTTTTTAAAATATATGAAAATATTTTATTTCTCGGTTGCCGGATAGACAAAATTGTACTATAGTGCATCTTATATGCATTTAACATTTTACGTGCACAGTTTACAAAATTGTAAACAAAACTATTAATGACACAGTATGAAATCCATTCATAAAAATAAATATCGTTTAAAAAAAATCTTATATAAAATACTTTTGAAATATTTTATTGATAAAATATAAACTTTGAATTAATATGTTACATGAAATAATTTAGTAAGTATATATTTCAAAAATCAATATGCTTTATATCCATGCTTATTTTTAAATCACTGGATTGAAAAATAAGTAACAACAAGATGAAACTGATGAAAAGGTTCTATATTCAATAAAAGTAATAATTTCTAATAGCTGTATGGTCTCCTTTTCAAAGCAGCAAGCAAATCGAATAAAGTAACCGAACATTGCATCAGTATGAGTCAGTAATTTTTGTTCCTTCATATAGGATAAAAAAAAAGCGAGAGAGTTCGGCTAGTTTATGAATGCAGAGAAATACAGAAGAATACAAAGATTCTGTAAATAATCATACATAATCTTTAGAGAAGTTTTCAGTTTTAATTACTTAAATTAGCCCCTGATTCATCAACTGAAATACCTTTATCTATCCTCAGCTACACTCATGTCCATAAATTAAGAAAAATTCAGAGTCACATGAAAATCGAACTCTAGACTAAAAATTTCACTTCTAGAATTATCACACATATTTTCAACAAAAATATGCAAATTGCAGGAACCCACTAGATGACACGGATAGTACGTCTCAATGATAAGAGTGTAAGACAGAGATATATAAGGAATGGTGGCAAAGAAGTAAAATTGTTCGTAAGCGTTTTGTAAGCCACTCAGTGACATAAATGAATAGTTATGAGACAGAGTAAGCACGAGGATGTTTTTTTAAGTTGTAAAATTATCCGACATAGAATATAGCGTACTCAGATGGAAGTATCTGAGAGAATTACCCAAAATGTCATCTCTGAGCTTTGGCAATGATTCCAAGATGACGGATATGTCAGTAGACTTTACAGTACAGATCGGTCTCGAGTTACAACCCCGAATGAAGACCAATATATATATATATTTGGCAGTAACTCCAAAAAGAAGCAGACGGAGTGAAGCATCCGACCTATCTCGTTAGCTATCTGCAGCCACAGGTACGACAGTTTAAAAACAAACAGTGAACAGACTTTTCAGACATATTGGTCTATACACTCGCAGGCCTCTCAGATGTATTCCGCTCACTGCAACTCAGTGTCTCAGGAGTCAGCCTGGAGTAGAAAACATGCAATTTGTAGACATCGTTACAGTGGGCTTGTGTGAAATTTTCCTACGAGTCCAGGTTTACCTTTAAGTCTGATTCACGTCGGACTTTCATATGGAGAACACCAAGTACTCGTTACCTCCAAGGCAACATTATGGAACTGCAGCGTTACATTAGTTCAAGATTGCTCGTTTTGGACAAAGTGTACTGGGCTCCAGAATAGATCTGCATGTTCAAATCGAAACCATGATAGGCCGAATTTATAGGGACATCATTCTAAAATAACATTTAAGTTTGTTTAGGGGTGCCATGAACACAGAATTTGTGTTTATGGATGACAACACCCGACTTCTCTCTCCAAGCAAACATCGTAAGCAAATGCCTTCAATATGAGTTTATTACCCCCCGACAGAATGGCCAGCATGAATCCGGCACAGCATGTGCGGCTCATGCTTGACCAATGAGTTTCAGCCCTTCAACCTCGTCCTACATGTGTATCAGAACATCCCCTTGATCAGCTCAATAATTTGATACTCAGCATGCCTAGGTGTTGTACGGACTGTATTTCATGGCATGGGAGGCATGAAATGTATTATCATACCAACAGTGTGATATTAAGTTTTTGTAACGAGAGTATTTTTTGTAATTGCTCCAAGGAGAAAAAAATCGTTGTTTTTATTAATGGTATCACACATACACTATCTTTTTTTGTTCTTTATCTTTCGTTTAATAAATGAGCTCAATGAATAAGTCCCGTCTATTTTGTTTCTGAACCTTTATTTCTCAGAGAGCTGGCATTACCCTTAACTTATGGGCATGAGTGTAGATTATTTTCTCATGCTTTTCTACAAATGGATAAATACTATGCCATTAATGAGCTTAAGTATTTATAAATTTCAGGAACCCTTTTTTCAAATAAAAGTTCTACTTTGACTTCTTGTCCAAAAACAAAAAGACTAGATACTTTTGTGAGGATGTCCCCTCACATCCATCAGTGTTTGGTAATTATAATGAAGATCAGCCATAATCAAAACAAATATAATTTATTTATCCTTTAATAAATCTCCACAACCCAGGTTATAGGAATTGCACCTATAAATAAGTATTGGAGCAAAAGTGAGGTAGACGAGATATTTAATGTATATGAATTGAATCACTTACTTTTGGAACGTTTTGGCGTTCTAAATAATCGTGATTCTGTTCTCAGCTATTCTACTTCCAGTCGATATTAATCTAATTCAAATATATCTTATTGACTAAATCGTCAATTATCAATTTTAAATATTAAGTTATTTTTCGATAAGCCACTCTTGACTAGCTTTATACTACTTTACGTTAATCACTAACTTCTATCATCTAACTCCTAACCTCTCTCCCCTTCAAACCTAAAAGTAAATGCTTAAATATAAGCCTTGATTTACATAAACCGCATCTTATTCTTCGAGAGAAAGTTTTCAATAGAACAATATTTAAAGAATTTTAGTTTCCCCAAGAGAATTAGTAGGGGGTTCACGAATAGGCCCGTTACACTCCTTATTATAAATTTCAAACTAAAAAAAAAAATCAAATCAAGGGAAAAGTCAAAATTTTGAAATAGTTTCCTTACAAAAGATTGATCACAAACGAGCATCTGTATTAAGTAAGAAAAATATGAAAAAAAGCAAAAATATGAATGTAATGAGTTGTAAAGAGGCACCTAGAATCAAGCACACATATCATAACACACAATACTCTTTATATATTTAATTTGAATGTAAATATTCTTTCACACTTACACCATACAACTCATATTTGATAAAAGGAAATCAATATCAGGGTGTGACATTTCTAAAAAAAGAACATTTTTATGATTTTTGCAATATTTTTATATTATTAGTGAAACATTCTATATTAGGGATACTTTTATTTATAAAATATATAGTTACTCCTTTCGACGAAGTCCTGTACAGATTATTAATGAAAAGGAAGTTCGCCCACCAGTCCTTTCGACATCCTTCGACGATGGGGTCAATGTTTTCATGCCACATAGGACCGTCTCCTAATAGAGGAAGCAGGGTACTGATGCCCACGAAAAACATTTGAATCGGCAAAAATCTGAAAAACATTGCAGATATTTTCAAAAATTGTATACCTGTAAGCGCATTACTTATGATTTTCTAACCCTTATTCATCTAATTATAATTAAAAGCTTATTATGAACATGCTATTTCAGATTCCAGTTGAGTATTCCGATTCATATTTTATGACTTAGTTCATAGTACAGTGTAGACATATAAAATATATACATTATATAAATACCTGAAAATACATATCCGAAATATTGAAACAAAATATTAAAAATGATCATTGAATTTTGGAATTTAGGAAGAGGTCCTAATTTTCACAAATCGGGTATCTCTATTTCCCACAAAAAATCCATTTCTCTTCTTTAGCTTTCTTTTGAAGTAAATTGATCTTTTAAATAAAGCTACTGAAAAACTAAAATAGCAAGGGAATGTCAGGGGTGTCAAACTCAAAGGCTGATTTGGACCAAATAAACTAATTTCAATCTAAGGTGGACCGCAAAAAAATCAATATTTAAAAAAACATAAATTTATTTCGAATAATACATTATAATAAGCATATATAAAAGACCAACAAAAATTTAATGTTTGAGTCCTGACACTTTGTGGTAACGTTCGGTTACCTCTTACATCCGAACCCTCTTGTCTACCTGTAAACCCGACTAGATGTGTAGGAGAAACTGAATAATCCACAGAAATTATTTCCACTCTAATTTGATTTATTAATTCTTATTAACAATTATTAAACAGACACAATGCAATTCTAATTAAGGTATATGAATTATAGTAGAGTGCGGAGGTGAGATTCTATACCACGGGGATACTACTACAGACCCTCAACTGAATCTAAGATAGCTTAAATACGCTCGATTACAACTACGTCGCACACTAATAACTAGCTTCTACTTAATCAAGTGCACAGTACCTGAACCTTTAATGCATCGGATCCTACACTGGAGCTTTGCAGGCACTCTCTTTGGCTTGATCAAATGACGATGGCTCCACGCTCTGTAATCTTTAATTAATTCCACTGCTTTTCAATCTTTAACTAACAACTAATTCTCAAACTTCTGTTAAACTCCTATTTGCACACATCTAACGTATCTACTCCAGCGTGTCAACAAAAATCGCTTCTTTCCCTACTTTCTTACTTACTTACTGCCAACTCGCGAGAACCGAATTTACATAAATCCCGTTCGCTTACTCGATGAAAGTTGGTTGAATTAAATATTTTGTTTAAGGAAATAAGAAGATGTTAGTAGAATCGCGTATAGATCCGTCACAACTCTACATCTCTTCTTTGCTACTATCTTTCCTATTTAGAAAGAAATTTTATTCGCAGTGAATATTTTCAAAACTGACTCAAGATGAGTGACATTAATACTATTCCTAACAGGAAACTTACTTCTTTTCATAACTGAAAATAACTGCTGGCAGAAATAACTACTTCCAAACGTAGAAATAATGTCATATGCAAATTTTCGAGTATTTTCAAACGTGGCTGGTAAATATTTGTAAAATTCAGGCACCAATGAAATTTACCAACATATTTGAATCGCACTGAATATCGATCCCCTCCAGTTGCATATGGTTTCTATTTATTGAGAAAATCAAAGAAATTGAGCAAAATTTGTCTTCCAAAGAATTAAAATCTTTAAATCTTGTTTCATATTCAGTTCTAAGATTTGAAATTTTTCTGTGTGTTTTTGATACGATCCAGTATTTTCTAAACTTGATTTGTTCATGTTGCACGTCGGGAAGTGCGTTTAATCTTTTTTTTTCAGTTGTTTTCCCAAATATTATATATTATTACATGCTGATATATTGGCAGGGCCGCAAAAAAGATCGTTGCATTCTGTTTTATATTTCATTGAGGGCCGTTTGTTTTTAATGTTCGGAAAAATTAATAAATATATTCAAAAAATTTACTTATTTTGTTTCACAATAGCAAAAAAAAAAAAAAAAAAAAAAAAAAGACTGTAGTTAAAAAAACGTTTAGCGAATTTTACCTATCTTATTTTTGCGTCATTTTGTTAGTTTATTATATATTATATGCCTATTTATTGGCAGGGTCACAAAAATGTTCTTTACGGGACGTATACCGCCCACGGACCGTGAGTTTGACACCTCTGTTGTAATGTAAGTACTATACACATACAGTCAAATAATTCTTAAGAGGCATTCAAAAGTATAATACGATTGATCAAAATAATACATTAAAAGACCCCTGGTAGTTATTTTCCCTATTTCATATTTGTTAATTTCTAGATAGAATCTAATCTACAACAGTTTTCAAATAACAAGGTCATCAATTAATGCCAAATTGAAAAAAATTAAAATTACTCTTCTTGAATAATTATCTTCAGTAGTTTCACATTAAGCATAATTATTTCCCAACAGTTTGGAAACGTAAAAGATAGAAGTTGTTCTCAATCGATTCTCGACAGTCAATAAATAGAAAAGTGATTGAAGTTATACATTAAACCGAATTGATGTTTTAGAGAATAATCATATGAAGCTGTCGGGAACTTAAACAATGAACTATATAGTAATTCTTTTTGTTATTATAATTTATTAAACTATGTAAAATACATATTCGAATAATTATTAATTTCTAGTACAGCTAAAAACTGGAAAATTATAAAAGGATATTTTTTTAGATATGAATGTTTTTACCGATGCAGTTTTTTATAACTGTGGATACAAATATTTATGCTCTCACAGTATTATCCTATTTTTTTCTGTTCTTAATAAGCTGTGATTAAATTTATGGTACATCAATACGACGTGTTTTCTCGCGTAAAGCTTTCCACGATTATTTTTGGAACAAAGGATTACTAAGAAAATTCGCTAAAACTCTGTTTACATTACTCTCCAGCCATTTAAAAAAATTATAGGTATATGTATCACACTTTGAGGATCCAACACGACAAATAAAATGATAGCAAAAGAATTATATACTTATAATTTAATTAAATTGTTGACGAAATTTTTAAAGGTGATGTAAATAAATCCGAAAAAAGAAACAAAAATTATTCATTCCTTTTTTTTTCGGTCATAAAAGTTAAGCCATTTTCAAGGATTACTATTCATCACTTATCAACTTTTTTCCTCCGCTACTGTCAGTCGTAATATGTGCTGAGAAATTATTCTTAATAAATAACCTGCTGTGAAACTAATTTTCATTTGACACTTCAACAAAAAATTGAAACGTAAACAATCAGCAAATGCTTCCACCTTTATTATTTAAACACCTGCAATTAACGTAAATTTCTGTATTTATATGCTTCATAAAAAGTTTGAAGAATTATTTTTCTACATTAATGGCTGTAAATCCTTGAACTTAAACACCATAAAAAGTTTTTTTAGATATCTCGGATGTTATTTAGGTGTTGATGAATTCAAACCTTTTGGATTTATGATCTTTAAAAACAAGATAGAAGAGAAAAACTATTTTTTATATCATTGTACTGAAAATGTAAATTGCGAAACTTTTTGAAAGATCAAAAGAAAATATAAATTATTACAGGTCGTAAAATGTGTCATATGTAAAGGATTATAAACGCTTATTTAAAAGAGCATCGGCTTGTATGGAAAATAATTATATGAATAAAGAACTAGTAACTCCATGTCATCTTCAAGCTTTTCGCAAAGATAAAAACTCTAGATTTTTTTTTTAAACTGGTACTTCCATTATTTTGTTAAAATCATATTAAAGTCTATTTAGGGACTAGTTAAACAAGTCTTTTTACATCTTTTTCTAAATTTTATTTTCCTAAATCGATTGCAAAATAATTACAGCTAACTTAAGAAAAAAGCTCAAAATTATCCTTACTGCAACAAAGAAATAACTCTAAGGGAAATTTTAAAGGATTTTTAAACCTAACTGACAAATATTGACAAAGATAAGGTCATGCTAACTCCATAGAATATATTACTTGCAACCAAACACGGATGAAATTTGTGTTTCATTATGTTTTTTATTATTATGCACTACTTAATTTTATAATAAATGAACTAACATTTATAATATAACGGTAAAAAAATATTAAATGTACGTCGTGAAATAGACTTTAAGAGAGTGATTATACGATTTTTCTAAATATTCTTATTATTTAAATTTTATTTAAGAACTATTCCATTGCCATTAAAGATATGAAGTATTATAATCAACACAAAAACAAATTAATAAATGGGTTATTTTGACAGAAACAAATAAAACCAACTATAAAAAAAGCAAAAGCAATGTGAAATTGATTCATAAAATTACAAAAAAAAAATCCTTTAACGCGAAACTGAAGGGGACCAGTGGCGTAACGTAAACTCTCGTAACACCGCATTTCTAGGAGCCCAGGGATTCCAGGGGGCCCAAACCTTGACTGACGCTATGTATTTGGGTTTGGGGAACAATGCCTGAGTTTGCAGGGTGGGGGGGGGGGGCTAAAATTCTCCATTAAGCCACTGGAAGAGACTAAAATATTTTTCGTGTTAAAAGGATTTTGTGTTAAAGGATATTGCAAAAAAACCATATGTTCAATCAAATTAAGTTTGTTATACATTTTATTTGCTTAGATACGTATATATGCATGTATTAAACAAAAATTAACGGAACAAAAACATTCACAAGAACTTAATGAAATTTAATACAAAATTTTCAAGTTCTTCTGTTTTTGATGAAAAGCCACAAGAAGCTCGAATTTCATTTTAAGGTATCCGAACACGTTCAGAGTACTTTTTTAACAAAATAGCATACGAAAGCATTATAAATGCTCTTTTATGATTCAATAGCAATAAATATTACTATTTAACTATCAATATTTAAAATTAATTACCTGAATTTTACAAAAATCGCAATTATAAGTGAAATTTTAGCAATATTTTTGAAAAACTTCAGAGCAGTTAGAGAAAAAAGTAATAAACATATATTAGTAAAAATATTACTGAAACAAATTAGATGCATTTATCTAGAAAATGTACTAAAATTTTAATTTTTCATTAAAATTTGAAAATTTTAGAGCTGATTGAGAGTAAACATTATAAGAAATGTTACACTTTTTATGAGACCATTATTTAAATAACAAGCCATAACTCAAAAAGTATTCATACAATAAGAAATATTTTAATTCATTCTCTAGAAAATAATATAAATATCAGGTTCAAAAAGTTTTATAGAAATACATTCGTAATATTTTGAGTTATCAGACTCGCCATGATAGATTTTGAACAATTTAAATGCCCACTTCTGGTAGATCAAAAACCCACTTCCGGTTTTTCTAACTTTATAAAATTGATTGTAACGTGGCCTCTAGGTAGTGTAGAAACAAAACAAAGTATGTTTCGTAAAGTCAAAAGATAGCTCTATTCAATAAAATAAAAAACAAAAATATCTGCCTTGACTGAATTTGATCATTTTCAACGTGTTCGGATACCTTAAGCGAATTAGCAGTTAGCTTTACCCTTGAGCTCTAACCAAAGTGCACGTAAAAAAATTCTTCTAAAATAGAAAAAAAAACCGCGAATCAAACTCATTGATTATTATACACACTTTTATTACTTGTTACCGAATTCCAAAGCCAACTAATGAGAGATTAGATGCTTTTTTGTGGGGGTGTTTGTAGAGGATGAGGATGAAAGTAGCTCTTAGGTGAACAAAATTAGCTTGTCACTGGCTATTCCGAGGGTGTTTCAAAGTCACGTTAGCCTCTTTTCTACGAAACATGTGAAAACACCTATCTTTCATTTCACACCCCTTTAAATCTCGCCTGCGCTGCGAGTGTTTTCCATACATATATTGTTCGTTCTCAGAAAGGAAATTTTTTCAATTTAAATGATTTTCGTTTCGTGATTAGAGAAAAAAAATATGCATGAAAATACATCCGTACAAACCGGCGTATAACGTGCTCTTTTAATACAAAAAATAAGATCGAAATCTACTGGTGCGCGTAATACGCCGGGTATAAAAATGATAGCTTTAAAAATAAAAACAGAGATTAGCATAAGGAAAAGTAGACTTCTACATACATTGAAACACTGTTTATTTTAAAGAATTGATATTACTAATGAACTTCAAGAGTTGTAATTCTAAAAGTGTGGTAACCTCTGGTTACCCCTTACATCCGAACCCTCTTGTCTATTTGTAAACCCGGCTAGATGTGAAGGAGGAATAGAATAATCTACAGACATCATTTCCAATCAAAGTAATTTATTAATTCTTATTGACCCATGAGACACAATACAATTCTAATTAAGGTATATGAACGATGACAGAGTGCAGAGGTGAGATATTCTAATGCGGGGATAATATTACAGACCCTCGACTGAATCTAATCAAATGCGCTCAATTACAACTACGTCGCACACTAATAACTAGCTTCTATTTAATTAAGAACACAGTACTTGTATCTTTAATGTAGCGGATCCTACACTGTAACTTTCAGGCACTATCTTTGGCTTGTTCAATGTCGTAGGTTCCACGCTCTGCAATTCTTTTACTAATTCTCAAACTTCAAGTTTACTCCTACTTGCACACATCAAGCGTATCAACTTCAGCTTGTCAACAACAACGTGTCAACAGATCACTAGCTCCCTTCCTTTCCTTCACTTTACTTCACTTCACTTAACCTCTTCCTTCACTCTCTTTGACAACTCGCGAAAACCGAATTTATATAATATTTCTCATTTACATAAATCGCGTTTGGTTTCTCGATGAAAGTTGGTTGAAATAAATATTTTGTTTTGAAGAGAAAGATGATATTAGTAGAATCGCGTATAGATCCGTCACAAAAGTATACTATTTTTTTCCAAACCCTGGAATAATACCTGAAATAAATGACTTCGGATCATGAGAGCACTGTATATATACATTTCAGGTTTCTTCGTAAAAAAGGGGATGCACGTAAAATACCTGAAAATACCTGAATGCTAATATACCTGAAAATTAAAAAATGCAGCTCAAAGGTATAGATGCGCGCTATACGCCGGATTTTACGGTAACTGTTTGTCAGGTCCGTTGTATTATTTAGTGTTAACCGATGCTTTGTCTTAAGCGTTTTCGCGTTAAACTTATTTCACTGTACTTTAAATGAAGAAGACAGTGCAAAAGTAAAAATGGAAATCAATTCGAGTTACCTTAATACTGAGAAAAATATTTTAATTCTAATTCTGATATGTATTATTGAGATTGTTAATTTATCGTGACATCTCGTAAAAAACTGCATTCCTTTTTCATGTACTGAAGTTACAAATAAATTTACGCACAACTTTTAAAATTTCTTTTATGATAAAGCTATACTGAATTATATATTAATCTCAGATTAATAAATACATTATTTTTAACTGCATTAAAATTAAAAATATTATTTGTTTATAATGCATTTTGAATCACAAATGTCTCGCACAACACAACTTTTATAACTATTGTAAAAAAAATAGCGTATTTTTTAAGATTTAAATGACACATTCTGAAAATTTAACTGCTTTTGTACAATGTTTCATTTTTTTTTAAATTACGCATTGGAAAACGAACGATATCTAAAAAAAGGCTATTCATTAGAAAATATAATTAATTTAGAAAATAATTAAAATACATATTCCAAATGCCGCAAATCAATGTACATTTTTAACTGTTTCAAAAACTCAGTAACATGTCTTTAACTCTGATAGGAATACAAAAAGAGCTTGAAAAAATATTGATTGTTGATAGTTGAGATGACACTTGGTGATCAATTTTTATGAGTAATTATGTGATTAATCATAATTCCTCATGAATCGGCCATTAATCATGACTGTCTAATAAAAATAATTTGAAAGGCTGGAATGGTCACTACTCGCTAGAACCCTTTTTTTGCTTAACCTTCAGTTGCAAAATGAAGTTAAAAAGGAATATTTTTAATTAGTATTTATACGTGAATAGGATTTTAAGAATCTCTCTCTCTCTCTCTCTCTCTCTGGCGTCTTCCAACCCTAATAAATAGCAGCAAATTTTGATCAGTGAAAAAATGATATATTTTTTTATAGTATCTCGCATTTAATTTTCTCTAATATTCATCACAGTTCATACTCCGCATACACAATAAGAGTGTATGCGGAGTTTCAAAAACACTAAAATCACATTGAATTTAAAGGGTTGAAACTCTTTTTCGTCATTAAAATAACGCAGAACCCTTTATTTTTAAATTTTTTTTGCTAACAGTAATTGCAAATTTATTTTTTATGTTTTACTTTTGGACTATATTATTAATTTGATTCTGAAAGTAAAAAGTCAGTTAAACCAGCCATTATTTTACAATTTTAAAAATAATCAGAATATATTGAAGCTTTTTAAAATTCTAGTAAAGTGCTCAATTTTTTAAATTTTTTAATCATTTTAAGTGATGTATGCTTTTTAGATTATTGCAAACATCAGTTAATCTGCTCCCTTGCTGATTTTTAATAATTAATTTTATAGCTGCACCTGAAAAGAAAATTTTTTAAATATTAACTTAAACATTTTTTTAAAAAAAGAGCTAGAGATCTCAGAATTAAATCCATATTAACTCTTATGGGAACATATATTTCGGAGTAAATACAAAATATCTTGGAGAAAAAAAGCCTTAGCGCTTACATCTTCAAACGCTTGCATCTTCAAATTAGAAATCTGAGAAAAACACATTTAAAATTTGTAAAGTCATAAACGAAAAACTAAAATAATGCCTGTAAATCTAATTTTTAACGTGTTATTT
The DNA here is from genome assembly GCA_019973975.1 of Trichonephila clavata. NCBI lineage: Eukaryota > Metazoa > Arthropoda > Arachnida > Araneae > Nephilidae > Trichonephila > Trichonephila clavata. Next base: position 65,849 of record BMAO01036972.1, read on the forward strand.
TCCAACTTATGCTCTACATTAAAACATTATTTTTATTAAATATAAAAATATTTTTTTTTTATTTCCAAATATATTTTTGCATAATATTGATAGAATTTATTACGACGACAGGTTATTCAGCCTAATCTTAAAGTAATATTTTCAAAAAATTTTGAAACATAAAACATTTATGCACAAAATAATATTGATACTAACTTAAGATAAAAATCCCCAGGTTTATGCATAAAATTTAATTTTTTTTTCTCTGTTTGTGGCCTTCAAATCAATCTTAATTAAGTTTCTATGAGAATTCGAAAAACTCCAAACATAAGCAAACAGAAATGATTTTAGTAATGAAAACTAAAAAAACCTTAAGTTGAATACATAATCCCAATTGCTTAACTTACCTCCATATCCTGTGGACAATAAAGTAGAAAGCATTGGGAACCTTCCCGGTTTTATTCGAAATATCAACACCAATGTAAATAAATAATAATCCACTGGAATAAAATTATATAAATAGAATAAAATTACAAAAATCAAAAAAAGAATTATTTATAAGCAATATTAATTAACTTACGTAGTGTTTTTCCGCAACTTATTTTACAAATTAATAAACAAAATTTTTGAAGGTCTATTCTTAAAAATGACGTAACATCTAAATACTTTAATCTAAATATTTTACTACGAACTTAAACATTTGTGTTCAGCACTTGTAATTTGTTTCTCGTTGGAAGTTTTACAATTCAGAAAAAAACAACACACAAAATAGAATTAAAAGTTTAAGTAATAAAAGTTATAAGCCAAATAATTACATGAGACTGTTCAAAGTGTATAGATTCCATCAAACTTAAAAGGATCTATACCGGATTTACAATAAGTAAACGTTACCAAATGCAAAATGTGTAATTGTCACAAATTTATATTGATCACAAATATGTATGTAATGAATGATTTATAAAAGCAGACATTGAGTTATGTATAACTTGTCTAATCAAACAAAGAGGCTGTTGACTGTATTATTAAATGCTGGTTTATTGATCGACGGTGGTGCATCGTGCTACGTGGCTAGAGTCTAGAGGCTACGTGGCTAGAGTCACCAGGGGTGGGCAGAGTTTTCCAGGATACAGGATACTTCTAAATTTTTCAAGGTGTTGCATTCCACCCTGCGGCGTAGGTGTGGTGAGGTAAAAATATTTATTATAACAATAAATACGAATATGTACTTACCTACATAACTAAAATAAAAAAACTCACACTTTTAAGACCACGTTTAAAACTAAACGCAAGCTACAAGAATGATAATAATAGCCACAAAAACATCAAATGATGCATTTATTATCAAGCAATTAAAAAAATCTGGAAAAACTGTTTGAATTGAAGAAACCTACTGCGCATGCGCGAAATTGCACCGATCCGACTTCTCTTTCACTGATTGAAAATCAGGAGGGTTACCAGATTTGGCGAGAAAAACATCTTGCCAACCAGTAGCCGATACGACAATCCAGCCAAAAAATCAACCATTTTTTCTATAAATTTATTTCTCGTAGTTATAGTCAGTAGGAGACTTAGTCTGCATATTATCAGACTATCTTGAATATTTCGGTATATAGTTACTAGCTGCTAATCTTTAGACAGTCACTCCAAAATGTTTTGGCGATCAACCGGTCGATCGCGAACGACTTAATGTTGCCCCTAGTCTATAAAAATACTGAACACAAATTGTAAACAACTGCACATGCGGTAACAAAAAATTGTCGTAACACAAAAATTTTCAAATACTTATGTGAATGAATTGTTGAAATGATTATTATATATTTACATATTTATATTAAACGCTTTAAAACCTTCATTCAAATAAACTGTACTCACCTAATAAAAAAGAAATTATCCACAAGAAGGGAAGCATTTGTAATGGAATTAAATGCAAATTGAGAAGTTAATTCAATGGTTATCTGCAAGTATTCTAAAGAAAATAGGAAAAAAGAAAGAAAATTCACGCATTATAATGATAATTTTGTACATTTTAGGAGAATAAAAAATTTTCATTTGATTCTATTAAAAGAAGTACGTTAAATATAATGTATTTATTTCAGTGCAAGTTTTAATACTTGGGAAACTAAATTCTAGATTTGATTTTTTAACTGATATTTTATAAGTTTAATTGATAAATTAACTGTATATTGCTTTCAAATTGTTTATTACATTTGGAAATTACTTTAAATCCTTCTTTTATAATTTGCCTCAACATCTATGAATAATTTAACTTTATTAAAGAACAAAAATGCTCCTTAAATATCTAAATATATGTACTATAAAAGTGCTTTTTATTTCAGAATTCTTTTCTAGATATTTAAATTAACTAGTGTTCACACAAAAATTGCCCATGAATGTATTAACCAGTTAAAAAAATTAAAGTATCACTTAGAGATCAAGCGAATGTAACCAGTAAGCGAGATAAATACAGCAATACCTCGCCATTCACCAAATCTTGTCGATTTGTCTTTCGTTTGAGAAAAAAATTTGATGAAATTGGTAATGGGATCGCATGTCAATCTTACTAGGCAAATAAATTTAGAAGTGGATAGTATTTTCGTTCAAGAACTGCTAAATTCTCACAAGCAGAAGCTGACAATGGATGAGATCACTGAAATGCATGAGCAAAATTAAGACTTTGGAGAACGTGTCTTTAGACCCAGTTCAATGAGAAGATCGAATGACGGTTGAGAATTGACAGGAGGCTTCAGTATAAATGAACAAATTATAGTTTTAAAATTTAAAAAAACGCCCTTTTATAGTTAATCAAACTAAGTTGTAACTTAATCTTTTAGTCGCCAAATCTGGAAATGGGATCTGAAATTAGTCGCTAGATGCGGGATGGGACCTGAAATAGTTAATCCGGTTGATCCTAATCAGGGCAATGAACAAAATTATTAAATTATTGTATTACCATAGGTCCTGGACTAGTGAGCAAAATTTCGTATTAATCTGACCTTTTAAAGTGGGTAAAAATCGAGTTCAGATTCCATTACATACAGGTGAAGCTTATAACAGGGTGTTAAAAAGGGCTACAAATCTTAGAAAATATAGACTCCAATGATTAGCCATTTTTTCCAACAAAACAAGGGATAAAAGAAAACTAGCATGTCAAGAGGAAATTTTGCGGAAGAAAAATATCTTTGAGCCGGCAGACTACATGTTAGATTTCATGACACCTTTTATATCAAAATAACTTTGGCTTGCGATTTTGTATTTATGTTATCTAAAATTTTATTAAATATTTTTCCCTTTTTTATTATTACTATTTTATAAGTTTCACTTGTATCTAACGGAATCTTTTAACTCGATTTTTACCCACTTTAATAGGTCAGATTAATTCGAAATTTTGCACACTTGTCAAGGACCGATGACAATACAATAATTCATAATTGTGTTCCATTTTTTTGACCAGGACATTAGGAATAACGGTATCCTGATTTGGACGACTAATTCCATATACTACTTCCAGATTTAGTAACTTATTCATATACCATTTTCAGATTTGGCGGCTAATTCCATATACCAATTCAACATTTGGCGACTAAAGCCATATACCAATTCAAGATTTGGCGACTAATTCCAGATTTAGTGACTAAAAGATTAAGGTGCAATCCTTAAAACGAATACACACTTGTGGTTTAGAAATAAAACGAACAATAAAGTGTTCTTTATATGAGCAAGGTTGGGTTGGGTGCGTCTCAGCTATTTCTTACCATAATATAAACAATTGTCTAATTTTTCTGAAAATGGAAATTTAAAAAAAAACTCATGCATGGGAAAAAAATTAATTTATGTTCTAACTGTTAAATACTTTTTTTTATTTTTACAAAGCAATGCATTTAGAAGAGATGATACGAATTAATATTATAGCAATACGTTTAAAAGGTGATAATACGATTGACACTTAATAGTTCTTCAAAACACTTTGATTTGACCTGCATCTACAGAGACGGAATTCTTTAAATATAACGATACGGGACTGATCCGAGGCTCCGTAAACGGAGAGAATAGATACCCTTCAGACCCATTAAATAATATCCATTGAAGAGCACGATTTAATTCCCAGCAGCTACTTAATTCCCCTTCCCCGGCTCCAAATACCAAACTCAAGGATAAATTCAACAATGAGTAAATGATAGTGTGAAAAACTAAAAAAACACGCTTTTAATGTAGACGCTTTTAATGTAGATTGAACTGAAAAATTAAAAATAAATTATAGTTTAAAAAAACTATAATTTTTTTTCTTTCATATCCAACTTTAAACAAAAATAATTTACATGTATTTATATGCGAAATCACACCCCGGCCTACGCGGTTATCACTCAGTCCCACCCATCGCGTTAAATCGGGGTATTACTATATTTTACTTAAATAAAAAAAAATTATAATTTTTTAAAAAAAACGCATCAAATGTTTGCAAGAAGCATAAAATGAAATGCTTACATCTCCGCGCTTAATTCAAAACATTAAAAACAATTTGTCATTATGTTATAAAAATAATTGAAAAGCAAACATATAAATACACTTTAATCGTTATTGTTAGGTATTAAAATACAAATCACAAAGACACGAACTTAAAAAGAATTTAATTACTAAATGAATTGCTCAAAAATAAAATTCCCTAAAAAGTATGAAGAGCTCAAACTTACTGAGAACATTGAAATTCAAATGATAATATGTATGTCCAAAAATAATCCAGCACATTGAAAAAAATCGAACACCATGAAGGATACACAAAGTATCAGACCCTGACTCGAGATCCATTAATACTTTCCAGTTGGATATGACAGAGAAGGATAGGATACATTTCGTACTGTATGCTAAAAAGATATATAACCTTCATTATACAAATGTTATAACCGGTCATATTAACTTTGCATGTATAGCTATAGTTTTATAAGTATTATTTGTTGATTTTTATTCAAAATTGAATTATATACAATTTTAATAAGAAAAACTCTTATACAACAATGATTACTAAATTAGTAGCAGAATTAACAAAGTGGAGAAATCTGAGACACTTGAACCAATTTTACTAAGTTATACTGCTGATCTATTTCAACAAAGCAAAAAATGTCGCCAAATGCTTTCATCTTTACTATTACTATGTTCGAACTGGCGTGGGAATGGTTTCCAGTATTGCTGTATATCATAGCATTTTTATTATATTCTTTTATTGAGAACATTTATAAACCCCGTCCACCACACAATGTATCACACGGGGCTTACAACACAAAGGAAAGAAGGGGGGGGAAGGATTACAACACAAACATCCATGCCTTCTCCGGGATTCGAGCCCAGGGATCACAGCATTTGGCGACGCCTTTTGATTTGACGAAATCAGTCGATCGGTATAGTGCGTAAGTACCGAAATTTGTTGTAACTTTGAAAAAAACTAGGAAGTGATATAACTGTTAGAAGCGAGGTAGGACTAGGTACAGAATTTTATAAATTCCAAATATTCTTCATTCTTAATTTTAAAAAATTCGTACCTTTATAAAAAAAACTCTGAAATGAGATCACAACCTATATGGGAGAAATGAACCAAATAAGAAAATCATGTCCATGGAAATGATGAAAAATGGATAAAAAATTTCAATTACAAAAGCAATTGATATTAAATTAGAAGTTTTTTTTTTCATATTAGAACAAACTTTTAGAAAATTTTACTAATAAATTCACGATACATAAAATATTATTCTTATTCTAATAACTTAACTTATTTCTATGTATTAATATTAAATAAAAATAGTATTTAGTCAAGTCTTTTTGAAAGCGAATTCAAATTCTCTTAATCATTTTCTTTTTGCCAAAAAAAATTTTTTTTAAAGATTAATAAGGAAGTTTAAAATGAAACAAAAAAAAACAATATTACCAGTTTTGATATAATAGTAAACCGCATGTAATTATATGAAAATATTAAGATAGAAATCTTGTGTAAATAATCTTGTGTAACGATGAACATTAAATATATATTTCTGTCTTAATTTTTACCTTTTAAAATATGTTTATGATATGTAGCTTAACTCCACTGAACATTGTAAGATAAAGTAAGTGAATAAAAAATGCAGAAACAGATATTTTGGCAATCATCTAAACTCCTCCAGGATTTAGTTAAAAAGTATTTAAGATGATAAAGTGTACATCTGGTTTAAATTCAAGAGTTCTTCCTATAAACAGATATACTATAAACTTCCTATAATAAACTTCCTATAAATTATATAATGCGTTATTTTTTTTAAAATTGAATTATAAATATGGTGAAAAAATGTTGTTCTAGTCAAAATTTACTGAAATTAATTTTTAATACTTTAGAAAAAATAATGTAAGTAATGCTGTTGGATAAATTAATATTTACAGGAAAATAATTTTAAAAAAAAGACCCTTTCACAGATATTAACAAACTTTTTTAAAGAATCGCCATTAAAATACCTATCTTTAAGGGCTGCATGATTTTCTAAAATCGAAATACTAAAAGAATAACATAATAATTTGATCTTTTATGGAAATAAACATTCGTCTTCCTACGCTTATACCTTCGTTGAACCTACTATAAAATTCATTTCCATCATTTTGCTGCTGTTTTGTATTCATCACGTGACGTTCTTGATATGTTAGAACTATTCAATCTAAGACAACCTGTTCTTAAGACCAGTACCGCCTTTCTCGATTTCCTAGCTCAGATTACATTACGATGAATGCTTCATTTATTTGTATTCAGCATATCAATATTCATTGAAAACCTTCAATAAACCATTAAATACGAAATAATAGGTTTCTTCATTTGATTAAACTGATAATTTGTTTCTTTGTTTGTTTTCCGCATTTTGAGTATTTATTGGATTGTTTCCATCGACATGCTTTGGATTCATGGCTATTTGAAAATCACGTTTAACCACAAAATTTTACCTTGGATTTTCAACTTTTTTTCTTTCTTTTCTAATAACTATTATTAACTTCAGAGTCAAATCGTGTTGGGTAAAGAAGTATGGATTAAAATTATTATTACAATAATAACCTTGATTTGATGTTAAAATTGTTAATGTGCTGAAAAATTGTAAATTAAATTCTTTGAACTGGTTTTAAAATCATTAATCAAATTGGATGTCTAGTCCTCAATTTACAGTACGTCATATATTTTATTTTAAAACAGTATTTTTACAAAAGTACGCATATTTTGAACAAATTTTATCAGAACTAAATTTATTATGCTTCAACAAAGATTATTTCGCTTAAGCTTCTGAAAAATTATTTTTTTTATTGAAGCAATTTTCAAAAACTTGTCTAATTTAATAACTAATAATGATATGGCATTAACATACATGTAATAAAGTGATATATTGGAGATAGGTAATTAACTGAAAAATATCATATATTTAAAATAAGATACATATTTTAGATCACTATATAGCCTGAAAACTTTATATTCCAATTTAGTAACGAATATAATTAATGCATAAAAGAGCTAACGAACTTAACTTATCTAAGCATATTTTAAGATTACCTAATAAAAATAAAAACTCATTTAAAAGTACTGTTAAAAATATTTTAAGCCAATTATGAATTTTAGTTTGCTTCAAAAACAACAAAGCATCTTAATTATTAATACCTCTGGTAACCGGTTCGGTTTTGGAAGTTTGCCCAGTGCGATTAAGAAGAATGTCTGTCACTGTTCCACAGAATACTAAGATGGTCAAAATTGCAATTACACAGCTATAAATTGAAAGAAAAAGAACATTTACGAAAAAAGTGTTAATAATAGAGTGCATAAATATGTAAAATTTACATGTTTTGAATTATAAAGGCTTTTATTGCGGGACACTCTCAGAATACTTAAGTTTGAAGGAGAGTAGCATCATATTTATCTTAAAATGAAATCTGTCGGATAATAATAACCAGCAAAGAAAATATTAGACATTTAGGGACTAATCATTGCATGTCTAGTGTGTTTAGGTTTATTATATTTTTCAAATTATACACTGAATAATAATGAGCCCGCTATGCACAATCAAGCCATACGTTTGATATCTAAAACTATTATTATAATGATAAGTATATCAATTTATATATATTTTATTTCAAATAGGGCTGCGGATTGGTAATTTTACCATTGCATTCCCCGGGAGCTGGTATCCAATTTCAGTGCGGCACCATATAGGTAGATACTATCGTAAAATCCGGCTTATAACGCACGCTGTCAACACAAAAAATAAGATCGAAATATACGGGTGCACGTTATACGCCGGATTTTATGGCAATTGCTCAGTCTTCTTCGGGAGGGGGGGGGGAGATACCCGAGTCCTGACGATACGAAATTGCTCTTAGAATTTAATTTTACCCTAGAGCATCCAAGACAAACAAACACTCTAGAGATCTTTAACATTCTGCATAATCATACAAGATGAACGCTGTCAATTTTTTGCATCATGAAAATCCAGCAACTAGGACTGGGGACAGGGGCGTAACAGCCCCCGCCCCACAACTCTCGCATTTCAGGAGACCCAGATGTTCTAGGGGGCCCAAAGTGTGACTAACACCAAGTACGTATTTGGGCTTAGGGCCCAAAATCTGACTTTGCAGGGAGGGGCCTAGTATTCTTTGCTACGCCACTGACTGAGGTCGTACCCGCAAATTTGGGCAAAAACGGCGACCCAGCCGGCCGATTTATAAATATTGTATGCATTATGTGCGATATTATTTTTAATTAGCATTCAGTCTCCCATTATTAAAATACTCATTGTAGTCAAACTCTCTCAAATCCGAGAATTCGTGTGTAACCTTTTCTATTAAGAACAGTTTTATATTCAAAACTGAAAAGTAAATTAGATAATATGAATATGACTTTAAGTTACTTTAAGTTGAGGGGTTCATTTTCAAGCTAATGCCACACAGCAATATTTACTTTTCCAATATAAAATTTGTTAGGCTGGTTTCACGTGAGTCAATCAAATCGTTTCTTGCCACCACTAGTACAATCATTGATTCCGAAGAAACAATAAGAAGCTTTCTCCATTTTCAATACACAAGTAGTCGCGTGTGAAGAGTGTAGCTTCTACAATATCCTTTTAGTTGAGTCACCTAGTGGAAAGGAGAACATGGTTTTCGAGAGCCTCACAGCAGGAAGTTCCAGTTGTGAAGGGATCCAGGTTAATTCAATTTATAACTAGCTGTTGACTATCTGCAATTGAGCTGCTGACTGTGCGGCGCGAGTTGATTCGTGTGAAAGGATCCTCAGTCAGCATTTAAACTAATCCATAAACACTGATTTTTATACAATTCACAACAACTATTCGCAACACGAGAGAATAAAAAGGAACTCCAAAGCAAGACTATCTGCTTTAAAAATTTCACACTTTTCCTTTTTACACTTAAAGTATCCGACTTATCCGAAAAAATTTGTGAATTTAGCCGAAAATTCACAATTTTTTTTATGATTTTTTTTATAGGCCATCTTATTAGCTTTATGAAAATACAAAGTTTATTATTTTCCGTTTGCTAGAACAAACACTACAAGTGTTTTAGTAAAAGCAGATGCCGTTACTTGAAGCAAGATGACATATACTTTAAAACGCATTTTTACTTGAAATATGTTTTTTTAAATGCTCAAACAAGGCAGGATTGCTAAAAAAGTTTTGAAACTAATTAACTGAAATTTTTGTGTATGCTCTATATAATAGTAGAAGTGTTTAAACCTTCAGATTTATCAATCACTGTTATTTTAAGCAATTTCGTATAATATCTATGATAAAGTGCTCTATTTTTTGTAAAAATTAAAATATCTCTTATCCTGAAAGTCATTTTAAAAATGAATAACATAGCAACACATCAGAATTGAAAAATTGAAAATTTGTTGATAAATTTTTGGTACAGAATAAGCGCCGTTTATGTTATTTTTTGTAAATTTTTACCCATTTTAGTAATAATAATTTCTTTTTCTCTTTCTAATTTTAGCATATTTTTCATAAAATGTACTAAAAAAATCTAAAAACAACAAAAAAAAATTCCCATACTCCATTTTTTTAAAGAAAGTTGTCGCAAGTAATCGGATACCTTAAGAAAGTTAGTTAAAATGGATGGCCTTTTCTAAGACTTTTACAATTAGTTATATATGGAATGATTTTAAGGAGAAAAACTAGATCACCAAATTTTACTGATCCTGAATACTTTTTTAAGTGGTTATGAAAGGTATCTTTCGTTTGTGCATAATTTTTATTAAACAAATTATCAGAAAAAGAGTATAAAATAAATATCATATTTGTGTGTGCGTGTGTTATTATTTAACAATTTTACTTACAACATAGGTATTTGATAATTTTCAATAACTAATTTCTGTTTCGTTTCACAGCGTGGTACGGTAACGTTAGCAGGGAAGAACCTTTTTGTCACTAGAAAATAAAAACACCAAAAATATTGAATAGAAAATCTATTTCAATCAATTAGTTGTGTAATATGTTTTAAATTGTTCTAAACAAAAATATTACTTATAAATCATCTTGTTTTTGTTTGCAATTTTTATTTATTTACTTATTTATTTTTTTGCTCATTTGGTTTAATAAATTTATTTTTGTATTGATCAAACTGAATGAGTATATTAATTATACTCTTCATCTCATCAAACATTCTATTTCGGAGGATGTATAACATAAGCGTATGAATTAAAAAATTAATCTATACGTTTAATAAAACTATGAAACTTTGATTTATAACTAAACTCTTAAATTCTCTTCGATTAATATTGTTATTTCACTAACATTTAATTTAGTACAAATTTATTTCTTCGAGGTTTGTTTTACAAATGGAGAAGAGGTCTTGATTTGATAATAGTACACAAAAAATAAAGCTGAAATTTGAAATTTAGTTTAGTGTTTTATTTAGATTTATATATTTCAAGCAAAAATTTATGTAAACGAGCTTTTAAAATCATTTATTGAAGATTAATTTTGTTATTAATTACTTTACAAAAAATTGGTCTTCTAACAAATATAATTCCCTATTGTAAGGAGAAATAAACATTACTATGTGTTACCTAACTTTTTAATGGTTCGTAAATAAACTAGATTATTATTTTTGAATTATTTTTGTGCCGTATTAACTATTTTTTGTAGGAGATGACCATGAATTATAAATAAAAAATAAAGCGGGAGTTTCCTTCTATGTTTAATTAATTGTTTCGGATTTGTAAATAGTTTTTAGTTAATCTAGATCAAATTTATTTTCATTTAAAATACTAAAAAATATTACTAAATTTCAATATTTATAAAAACAAACAAATACACAATTTATATTAAATCAATTTACTTCAGACATAAATAATTCAGTTTATTGTATTCAGTTATAAATGAACTTAATTTCTTTAAATTTGACTAAACCAAAGTATTATAGCTATTAGAAATGTAAATGGATACAAATTACTATATTACCCATGTTAGAAATGTTATACAGATCATCCCTTGAACAAGTTGATGGTACACAAACTCCAACTCTGAATGGAAATATGTAGAACAATTGCAAATATTTTGTAAATTCCCCCATCATCTAGAAGAAAAATCAATTTTCATATTACCTTGTACGTCAAGTCAAAAAAATTCGTTTAAAGGAATTTAATTGCATTAAATACCATGCTTAAAGTATCCGAAAGTTATGGCTTATTATTACAGAATTACCCAACAGAATGTAATAAACTGTTCCACCGTGGATTGGAAACCTCTCCGAGATTTTTTGGGAGTAGTCCGATCGTCCGCACGTGCGCGCATTATTCGGCAATCGCAGACGATAAACGTGTTACACTTGTTTCATTAATAAAGATGTGTACGCTACAGCAAAAAAAGGTACAGTGAGTACTTTGGTTAACGGAATTTAAATCAGTCACGCATGTACAGTGACGTATTCGAACAGAAAGGAATGTCGTTACTGGTTTGCCTAATAGATTATCAGAACTCCTACAAAACGAATCACTCTCACGATCAACAATGTCTTCTATCACGAAAACTTAAGGATACTTGCCAGTTTGAGATACCAAAGTTCTCGTCTCCTTTAAAGTTCTTTCAAATTGTTGGATAGACTTTGATGTCGGAGGATCGACATTCCATTCTGTTCGAACACATCACTGTACACGCGTAACTGATTTAAATTCCGTTAACCAAAGTACACACTGCACCTTTTGCTTCGGCATCCACATCTTTACTACTTAAGTCAGTGTAAGAAGTTTGTCGTCTGCGATTGCCGAATAATGCGTGCACGTACGACCCATCGGGCTACACCCAAAAATTCTCGGAGGGCTTTTGAACAGTTTATTACATTCTGATGGATAGTTCCGTAATATTAAGCCATAAATTTCGGATACTTCAAGCCTGGACACCCTGTACTTTAATTTTAAACGTGACCTATTGATAGAATCTAACCATTCTAATATATCGCTAAGTATTAATCACTGAATCACAGTGTTTCAATGAATGCCTAATTGAATTTAATAGACGGTCTATTGTCATAAAAAACTTTTTAGTGAGAACAGCATATTTTTTTAATTGTTAAATCCACTTAGAATATATTTAGTCAAGTAATCCATTTCAATTCACCGTGGTGAAAGATCGGGTTGTGCGGTAACCGTTTTCAGGATATCTAGATCAGATGTTTGTGTCCATAGAGATGATATACGACAAAGTTCTACCTTTCCTTTCAAAGAAGCTTCTATTAATTAATGACAATCCAATATAATATGAAAATTAAACAATAATCTTTTAAAGTATGCTTTAAGAGACTGCTTAAAACGAAGTTCTAACTATAATTCGCATTTTGATAACACGAATGTAAGATGGAACAAACCAGAAGACAATGCGAAATTTTGGTAATTATGAAATAAGTAAAGTGTTTGCTGTTAAAATGTCTCTTATCATTTCGCAAGACCATCATAAATGTCAACACAACTATTTTATTGCTATTTAATTTTTCTATTTGTTTCTAAGTGCAAGATCTTTTTAAGAACCAAGTCATCTGACCTTCATAAATAACAAAAGATGTTGTTTTGTTAAAACTGCAAACAATTTTTTTTTCTTATTTTCCAAACACTAACTTGAGTCGATTTTAACAATCTTTGCTGCAATTTAAAATATCCTTGAGAAATATTCGAGATTACAGTTTTTATCTTTTCAAATGCGGCGAAATAGTTTTATATTTCTTATCGCAGTAATTTTAACATTCACCATGAATAAATTTAGTCATTTTAGTCAAAAAAATAGTCATTTTTTCCAGTAAACGTAACATCTAGCTGTAATGATAAACCTGAGTATATACTTGTAGATGTTACAATAATTAACATTAATTATTTAAATATTAAACATAAGCATTCTTCTCTTTCTGTTAAGGTATCCGAACACGTTTGGAGTACTTTTTAACAAAATAGCATACTAAAACATTATAAATGCTATTTTAGGACTCAATACCAATAAATATTACTATTAAACTATCAAAATTTAAAATAAATTACCTGAATTTCACAAAAATCACAATTATAAGTGAAATTTTAGCAATATTTTTGAAAAACTTGAAAGCGGTTAGAGAAAAAAGTAATAAACATATATTAGTAAAAGTATTACTAAAACAAATTAGATGCATTTATCTAGAAAATGTACTAAAATTTAAATGTTTTATTAAAATTTGAAAATTTTAGAGCTTATTCAGTAAACATTATAAGAAATGTTACATTTTTTATGAGACCATAATTTAAATAACAAGCCATAATTCAAAAATCATTCATAAAATAAGAAATATTTTAGTACATTCGCTAGAAAATAACATAAATATCAGATTCAAAAAATTTTATAAAAATACATTCGTAATATTTTGAGTTATCAGACTCGCCATGATAGATTTTGAGCAATTTAAATGCCCACTTCTGGTAGATCAAAAACCTAGTTCCGGTTTTTCTAAATTTATAAAATTGATTGTAACTTGGCCTCTAGGTAGTGTAGAAACAAAACAAAGTATGTTTCGTAAAGTCAAAAGATAGCTTTTTTCAATAAAATAAAAAACAAAAATATCGGTCTTGACTGAATTTGGTCATTTTCAACGTGTACGGATACCTTAAACTGATGAATGTAGAGTCTTTGAATCGAATTGTAGATTAATACCAGAGTCAAATATATTTGCGTATAAGGAAGAAAATAAGTTTCTAAATCTATTAGCATATATATACATATTCTTTAAGTTTGAGAAAAATAGAACGATATAAATAATTATGTTTTCTCTCTCAAAGTTGAATTGCATATTTTTTGACTAACTGTAACAAAAATGTATCCTATGCAAATAAATATAGATAAATATTAATTAAAAAATTGCTAATTTTAATGTAAATATTTTTATTTTCGACTAACTTTAGACGTTTGATAGATAGTTTAAATTACATTGAAAAAACATTAAACCATTATATTGTAAGGCGGTTTTCCCAAATTATAAAATCTAAAATCAATTGTCCTTGATAATGAATGACATATAGCATTACGTCAATTATCACAATAACAAAACACTCAATAAAACTAGAGAGTTCTAAAATGACACGGCAATTAAATTATTTTGCAACTATTCAGGTTTTCAACATTTTGTCATATAGATGTTATTTTTCAGAGAGACATGCAGACTTAATTTTAATGATAGCGTATACATTGCAGATTCACTGATATATTATCAATATTAAAAACAATATTGCAGTGATAACATCTTATTGCAAACCAATGCTTGCTTATTAGTGCAAATTTGTAATAATAATCTCTTGTTATAAGCTCGCTTCAATAAGCATATTTTCTTAACAATTTAGAATGTAGTGACATCAAAATTAAGTATCAAGTGTAATATTGGTTTAATGCAGATATTTTTAATGCATCGGTAGGAATATAAATCACTACTCATAAAAAATAAATAATAATGATATAAAAGTAAGTATATATCCATAAATGTGTTACAGGGGTGCCTTTTTCGTAATTTTTTGTAACTTAATGACATTGCACATCGATAGTTCGAGAAACGGAAAAATAACCAATGACAGATCATTTCAATTCATCTTTTTATTTTGCCCATATTTCACTAGAGGAAAGAGTACTAAAAACTGCTAAAAGTGAAGACTGTCGCAGAACAGGTTGAAAGAGATCTTTGAACGCTTTATTATATAATACTTTGTGAATACTCGCCTTTCATTTAGAACTAGTCGACACATGAAGAACAGGTGATGGGATCCATGCCAAATAAGTTGAAACGACCACTGGCATCTAAAACTAGCTCGGTTTACTTTCTCAAAAGTAAACAATTAAGCACGTGTTACAACACGTGTTTATCGATTTTGAAATAAATTAGAGTGATGCCACCGTTAAGCAAGTAATTGATGAATTTAGCAATATATATTACAAAATCTTATGCATTATACATAATTATAAGATAATATAATTACGTGATGAACGATTTATGCATACTTTATCTCAATTTTTGAAATTTATTTTGTTTAAAATTTAACAACTTGAATATCGTAAATTTAAAAATAATTCAGAATGTATATGGATAGAACGCAAAAGCTATATTTTTTTGGTGGAATAATAGTTTTAGCACACACACACACAAATCTTTTTTATTATACGAGTTTTAACTCAAGGAATGAAAATATTTCAAACTACGGTTTACAAGCAGACATTTTTTTCTTCAACAACCTAGCATAAAATTTGAAAGAAGTATTTTTCATCATTTGCTACTGTCAATTAATTACATTTTTTATCTTTAATAATTAACGCAATAATTTCCTCGTTGGAAAATCCTTTATTGAATTCCTTGATTTTGTATTTTACTTTTCCCTAATCACTCTTATCTAGTCTTCTCGCTCCCTTTTAAAAAATAATACATTTAATATTTCATAATATTTTTAGCTGTGAAAAGGGTTTTCATACTTTGTCATCGTATAAAGTCTGGATGCGCTGCTTTTTAATTTACTTGTTCTTTGAATTGGTTGCACAAGTTTTTGAAATAGCTCTATGTTATATTTGTAATATAATACTTCTAAGCAACAATTTCACCATTTTTAAAATTCTTCTTAGGCTGATTCAACATTTTGCAATTTCACTGCACATACAAGCTTGTATTGAATAATAAAATCATCACTTCCTATATGCACATGTGTTCTTTTTCTCGTAGTTTTCCATGAATACTTTTGAAGTGTTTTACACTTTTTTTGTTTACAACATTTTTTTTTTATATTTCACTTCGTAGTATAGCTTCACATTTATCTGTTTTTTAGAAAAAGAGAGAAAAATTAATATTTTCCCACTGAAGCTTTCGAAAACAATTTGTTTTTTGATAACGCTTAAAAAATGTTTTTTTAGTTTTATACTGCATTTACTAGATTTTCTTAAAAGTATATGAGTAATTCGAATGTTTTCATTAGTTTTAAATTGGTTAGAGGAAAGAAATATATCGAAATGAAATAACAGTGTTATGTAATGAACTTAGGGAATTAAAAACAATTGCTTATGGTTAAAATAATATTAAATGATCGACTCTTTTGAAGTGAAATATTACGATAATTTTAAATTTGATTAGAGCAAAATTTCTTACGAAAATTATAAGCAAATCTTGGTTGTTGTTGTTTAGTCTTTTTATACATATATGAACCTTTTTTCAAAATTATCCTTGTAACTAGAAACTGGTTCATAAACAAAAATTAGATATGAAAAAGAAAGCTCATAGTTATCATTTTTTTGATATCATTAAGAATTATTATATTCTTTTTTGAAAAACAAATAAAATTTTACAACCAAAAATCTGTTCAAGCAATCTATTATTTTTTTACCTTTTAGAGAGACTATACAGAAAATCAATAGAAACATCAAAAAACGAGAAAAAAAAAGTCTCAGCATCTTTTGGAAACCTGATCTTAATTTATGCCAATTATTTAAAATAAAAGACTGGCCAAAACCTGTTATATTTTTAAAATGCCTTTTCACTTAAACACTGCAAAGTACTATCTTCCCAAAAGTAGTCCAGATACGTAAAAAACTTGTTAAAATTCCATAAAAATCTAATCTTAGGGTTCAGGACTTTTTATTTATATCAAAGATATATATATATATATGTTTTTCAATGAGTGATAAATAAGATATAGAAGGTCATATACAGTGATCAAGGTCTCGGCGTAGGTTGGATTAATTTTTTTCCCATTATGTAAACAAGGTGTGGTTGAAGGTTAAAATTCTAGACGGGGGGAATCTAGTATTCTCAATTTGTTGTAAGTAACAAAACATAGTATTCTCGAAAATTCTACAAGTACGGAATCCATTTAAATAAGCTACTCATTTTGTTTATCGTTCCCTGGGATAATTGTATATTTATGACTTCAGATAGCTGTATTAGTAAAGTATTTTGCCACTTGATTATAACAATTTTGTGAACAGTAGAATGTCGTTTATCCGAATCAATTGGGACCGGACACCGTTCGGGTAACCGAAAACCGAATGCAATCCGTGCAGTATATGATACTGGACACTATACAAATATTGCAAATCATCATACGCGGGAAACGTGCTTGAAGAAAAAGCAAAACAGGTGCAAAATGATTAGGGGAAATAATCACTTATTTTTCGCTGTACTATTGTACATCTTCGTTTTTCCAATGCAAGGTCTCTGGTTCTCTTGAACAGCAGTAGTTGAGTAGGACAGCACTCTGATTGTTGTTCGTACCACTCCATGGATGTCTCTAACGCAGAAAATGCGTCAGCATTGGATAGACCCTTGCTACTTTCGATGTTGTTGTCCTCGTCCTCATCTGTTTCATCTTCGACAGGGTCGGGTTCTTCTTGCTCGGAAGTCACAATCTCGTCATCATTTAGCATTTGAAATCCTCAGTCTTCTGGATCGCATGCCATCCAGGTTTCTACATCAACAAAACTCAACAAAAGAGCATGTACACACCCTCACTTGGAAAAAAACTTACATAATATTCCGCGCAGATGTTTACCAAATCAACACAGCTGAAATTCCCCAAATATCCCTCATCTTAGGTTTTCCCGTCACTTTTAGCCTCACAGGAAACAACTGTTGAGCATTGCACTGTTCGAAAACGTATCCGGACTTTGGTTCGAATATTTGACGTTTCGGATAATAAACGTTCAGATAAACGACGTTCTACTGAATTCTATTGCTAACAAGTTAGATACATAAGTTGATAGAATACAACAGAAGAAATACCATACGACAATTATAATAATTACGCATGACCTTGTGTAGTGCTCAAAAGCACAGAAAAGATTAAAAGAGGTGTTTCACGATGAGTTTGATTTGATTTTAAATTACATCATATTGTAAAGCAACATGAGGGTTACTGGCGATGGACCTCGTAGTTTTGAACCACTGTCAAATGGCGAGGATGACATTTGAGCTGGCATTCCCTCTCTCCAAACTACCACATCATGTCAACGGGAGGACTTTGAATCTCTACAGTTTTAATCAATCCCTCTACACGGGGCTTCTTCAGTGGAACGAGCTTTCAAGCCTGTGATAAAATAATGTTGTCTCCGAGCTCAACATCATGTCCGCTTGGCTATCAAAGACCCATTATAAGACGGAAGAAATGGGTTAATAGGGAATATGGTTCCCTTTAAAATTTATACTGGTTTCTCAATGTGAATCCATTCTGGAAAAGAGAAGATGGTTCTGAAAGGTAAAGGAAAGTGGAAATTGTTCTCCCCGGAACATTGTAAGAACTCCGTATTATGTTAGAATCCGTGGTTCTGTGCAACCAAACCATTCAGCGAACATCCACATTTTTCAAAAATCTGTAAGTCAGATTAGCCCTAAAAATAACATCAACGTGATTGCATCTCTGAAAAAGCGACTGTAAAGCTCCAGTACTTTGGCTCGATACTTCACAAGTCACAAAGCTATTGTCAACGACATAGAAATTATGCGCCTATCCAATATTATGTTAGCACTCTTCACTACAATATACCGCTGTCTTTCTCAACTGCCATTGGTTTTTGGTTCAATTCAGATTAAAATGCAATGAAAACCAAAGATTAAGCAGAATATAGTCTCACCAGTGAATAGAATACTCTCCCACTAAACCCTGTTTTAATGTTAATAATCCCTGAGTCACACTCTTGTGTATAAAAGCGATCAGGATGTAAATACCAGGCCTTCTTGCAAACAAAATATTTCGTGTAGTCTGAAAACAATAACTCTTGAAACTGAGGCATGAACTTCACGAGACAGCTGAGAAGTTGTTGTACTCCTATTATGCCACGCCATAATAGACCAATATAAATGAATTGCCATTCCAGGATTGCTGTTGGCCAGATTACGAATCGCCAACTTCTTTCTAAGAATTAGTTTATTGTAAAACTGCGCATATATGTATCAACTGTGTGTGTGTAGTATGAATGCACATGTGCGGTTAATTCATTTAGATACACACAAAGAGAGAGAGAGAGATGCAATATTTTCAAATATGTAATTTTTGCTGACAATTCTACCTGAAAAATTTAAGACTTTTAAATTAATTTCATTGTTAATAACATAAATGCTATTTTTAACCCATTTTTTCATTCTGGGAGTCGGTGCCTTGTGGTTTACTAATTAGATCATTTGAGGTCGTAGCTCTTGGACGATCTTCTGCATGCCTTATCTGGTTTCATTAAACTGTCTATATAGTCTATATATGTTACATACAAAGCTAGGCACTGTTTTAATTTCTAGCAATCTGCGTTCGAGATTGTCCCACCTAAAGTCTCTCAAATATTTGCCACTTCATCCCATTAACCTAACGTTAGTGGTTAGGGTTTGGTTTTCAATTTCATCGAGTATCGCAAAAAAAAAAAAAAGTTCTACGAAAGTCGTAAATATGAGCCAAAGACGAAGTACGAAAATTATCAAGAGCGCTTTTATATAATGCATTTTCCCTATAAATAATCAAATTTAAATTAGGTAAATCGATGCTAATATATAAAAATATTTCCATCCAAACATTTCGTAGATTTTCCAACGGCTTAAAAATTATAGGCAAGGAATAATTTCCTTCTTGTTCACTAGCTTGTATGTTTTAAATTCATAATGCAGTATATTTTCTGAAGTGGATATCACATATAAGGATAAACCAAATAAATGGATAATTATAACTTTAAGATTAATTTAGACGTTTTTGTAAGTATATCAGTAAAAAGTTTAAAAGTGAATTTATAATAAACTTATATCTATCGTATTGTCACTAAATAATTTATATTATTATTAGACCGGGTTTGTGACATTTTTATGCGGAAAGGTCAAATGGGCTCGATGAAGGCTTTCCTGCTCCAAGGGGATATGAAACAACAACATAATTTATATTGAGTCCTAAGTCTTCAAATATCATATAAGTATGCCTACGTAAGTGAATATTAGAGTTCCTTTAATATTTATTAAATTATGCATTTGCTTATGAAACAGAGAGACAAAGTATTTAGCTAGTTATATATGATTTTTATCATTTTGAACATCAAAAACTTAAACATAAAAGTAAATTCAAAATGCATTATTTCATAGCTATTTTTGACCTCGAAAAATAAAGCATTTTATTTAATGAGTATTTGATATTCAATTTTATTCTAAAAACTGTTTTAAGTGATATTTTTTCATAATTAAAATTGTGTAAATAAAATAAAACTAAATATGATAATTCCCCTTACGGTTAAAACCCTAAATTATTTTAATATTTTTTAATATCCCTGTAATGTTTATTAAATACACAGATATTTTCTTTAAAAAAACATTAATATTTCAGTACATGCAATTAAAATGTTTTCCTTTGAAATTCTTGTCTTAAAATATCTATTTACTAACTTCTATTATAGTTATTCACTTTATTAGTCCTACTTTTTTTTCACAAATGATCGCAAGATATTTCATTTTTAAATTTCATTAGTATTTTTCTACTTATTTGAGAATACTTACTGTTAATCTTATGATTTTTTGGTTCTTGAAACATAAATCTCCTTTTTCAAAACGTATTAAATGTTATCAAAATACTATACTCTTCAAGAACAATAGATATTTTCAAATATTTCTAATACTAAAAATTACATCTAATTAAATGAATGAATATTTCTCAATAATTCCTACATAGATATTTCTATTTTTACTAAATCAGCACTTATTCTTGCGAAATAGTTTTTTGAATGATTACTTACTCCTGTGTCGTTTTCAAATCTTTTGAATGCATCCAGTCTTTTGTTCAAGGGATAAAATCTTGGTTTCGGAGGCAGAGGAGGCCAAGCTTCTATCGTACAATACTGGGCCGGAATGTTCTTCTTCGGAATTGTTGTTTCAACACACTGATCATAAGAACCGAAAGATGACAGTGTGCCGGTCAATATCCCATTAATCATCTTTGCTGAAGCGTCAGCCACTGAGAGAAAGAGAAAAAGAATTAGTTTATCATGTATTCTACAAAATAATTTGTAAATCACTTTTCGATTTGTAAAAATTGTCATTTATTTTATAATCTTATACATGTTTAAAATAATCATATAAATTCAGTTTCCTGATATATAACCATTTATTACTCCTGTTTATATCATTTAAATTCTTTTAAGGATAAAGGAATGTTTTTAAAAGAAGATTAAAGGCGATTTTATTGGTATAGTTCCATGACTTATTTAATGCCTTTCTTTATTTCCACATCACATATTTAAAGAAGAAAAGTATTTTATAACTTGTAAGGAATGTTGGTAGTTGTTATTACTTGTGCCACCTGCCTGATGGTGTCAGATCAAGGCCCACGAAATTCATCACGGCAAACGGCTAAAACAGGGGTTGGCAACCTATGGAACGTGTGCCACATGTGGCACGAGGTACATTTCTCAGTGACACTCTGCAATAATTTGTCAATTTTTGAGTGGATGGAAGATGATAAATTTGTAATAGAACTTATCTGACAAACATCTTCAGTATAATGGACATTTACGGAATTACGAAAAAATCTGGAAGATACCTCTAAAGTTAAATTTACTACTATCTTGTAAATTATTGTATGTCATTACTGGTGAGATTAAGTTGTTTGAAGAGAGAAAGTTGTATGCATTTTGATTCCGCTTTTGGTTCTACATATCTAAGTAAAAACAATCTTTCCTCATATGAAAAATATTCCGACTCCGCAAGGAAATTGTTTAACTGAATGTTCAGAATCGTGTCAAATTGAAAGTCGTAAATTACACCCTTGATTTTGCAAAAGTAGAGCTATGCAAGCCCTAAAGTCGCAGTAAAGTTTTTATTTATCTATAATGAAGGGAAATACTTATATTTTATGTTTATTTCATATTTTAATATATGTGTTTAGAAATACATAATATAAATACAATTTTAATTTATTTTTGTTAAGGAAATAGTTATATATTTTATGCTGTTTATTTTTATGTTAAGAAATATTTTAAAATGATGCAAAATTAATATATCATAAAACTGTCAATCTATATTATTTACCTCTATTCTCCAACTCTGCTTGTACTATTATAGTAAGAATCTAATTTTTTCAAAAAAATATTACTGTGTGGCACACCGATTCTTATTGGTAGATTGATTTTACACATCACAGCTAAAAGGTTGCCTACACCTGGGCTAGAATCTACGGCGTACAAGCGTACACACACACACACCTAGCCACTAGATGTACGCTAGTACGCTGTAGCTTTGAGGACCATGTAGGTGACAGTACGTTTTTTTCGGTTCCACCCCAATTTTGAGGGATAACAACACCCTGGAAGTAGTCAGGGGCCTCCTACTTCTCTTCCCCTCCCACCAACCTCATGAAAGGACTCAACGGCTGTTTGTAACGGGTCTATTCGCATTCTTTCTGCTAATAGTCCTCTTGGGGAAAAAAGGGTCTTTAAAATTTATTCTATTTCCTCCGAAGAAGAAGATGTGAATATGTAAATTAAGACTTGTATATAAAGATTAAACTTTCAAGTTAGAGAGAGAGGTGTTATATATAGACTGCTAACGCGGATAGCAGTGATTGATTAAAGTAAAACTAGACAAGAGCAATTCGTAACTTAATAGATTAATATTGAGATTGACGATTTTCTCAATTAAGTGTTAAATTGGATTAGAACGATTCGAATTAGAAGGTGTATTGCCTAGACTTAAATGCTCCGTTTTATCGTTAATACTTATAAAATCTCGTCTACCTCGCTGCTGCTTCACATATATGGTAATTGGTACATTTATTAACTAAAGTTATTGAATTTGTATTGTTGTTGATAATTGTGAAGAAATAGAGTTTGTTTTGAATATGGCTAGTCTTCCTTCCGACCCTCTCACTCTAGTGGATGGTACGAGCCATCCATTACATGTTGAAGAGAGAACTCCCATGCCGCAAAGGCATTGTACATTTACAAAGCTCCATGCCTTCTCCGGGATTCAAACCCAGGTCCAACGACACAGCAGTCAGCGTCACTAACCACAACACCGGATAGGCGGCATGTTGGTAGTAATACAATTTAACAACTTTTTTGTATTCTGACTTTATTCTCCAGAAGAAGTGTGATACAAGAATATTGAAAAGATTTAATACCTTGTATTCACACGAATGGTTAGCAAATAAAACCCTTAACTGTCGAATATTCAAAATAACGTAATCAAAAATTTAGTTTTTTGTACGGACAAAAATAAAATGCATCTGCTCTTTATAATGGTTTTACTCAAACATACTCCAAATCTGATTTACATTGCTATCTGAAATAATATCAAATTCATGTTTACACACAAAAAAAATATTATTAGCTCATGAAATAATTTGTGAGTTGAAGCTGAAAAGCATTGCGCCCTAAAGCAGGGGCGCATACATCTGATGACTATTTCAAGCGGGTAGCAACAAGAGAATTAGGGGGGGGGGAATGCTTTAAGAAAAAGATAATATTGAATATTGAAAATTTAAAATGAGGAAAGTGATCAAAATATAAAAACTAGTATTTTGTTTTGTTTTTTAATTATTATTTTTAAATTTTTTTATTTTGGCCATTGAATTTTTATAAATTGGTAGCATTTAAGAATCACTCTTTCACAATTTTTGCATTAGTAAGTGGTTTCATATATTTACCAATGATATATTTTTCATAGAGTTATTTTGTTATCGCTGTGACATTACCACTGACAAAACACTTCTTGCTGTTAAGATTATTCAAGAAAGCCTATTTATCTTCTCTTGAAAGATATCTTCGAGGAAAAGTGTCATTGAATGATTCCTGTTTATGTGTATTTTTTAAATACATTTCGTGACAAATCAAGCAATTACTGAACCATACTTGTTTTTCAGTAAAAATAGTCAACTTCCCAATCGTCTTGAAACAATCTTTTTCCTTCGAATATTTTTCGCTTGCAAGATATGAAAGATAGTTAAAAATTGGTTCCACTCATAAAATGGTCGCTATTCAACTGTTGTCTACTATCACTGATCAGAAAAAAATATCAATTCGCACCCATACCACATCGACAGCGAAAAGCAAAATTGATATATTTAATTTTTTAACAAAGAATTCTCCCCCAAACTTTTATAAATAAATGAATTTCTCAGAGCAATGGGTCATGACCGGGCAACTTTAAAAGCCCGGTGGGCCGCATGTGGCCCGCGGGCCGCAGATTGAGCTTCGCTGCCCTAAAGTATAGTCCTATTGTTCTAGATAGTGCATTTTTTTATTTTGAAATACCGTCAAGTGTATTCAAGGATTAAAAACTTCGCATTTCTCACTCTTCTAACTTTCACCTACGGGAAGCAACTGAATATCTTTTAATTTAACTTAAAATAATTTCCAATATGAATAGGGATAGTACTTATGAGGCTAACGGAATTCATTGATTCAATATGAGGCTTCACTAATCAGGTAATTCATGACCTTAAATTTTTAACTATCTACATATATTTCCAGGAGTATCTTCAATCTTTAAATTTATTTACTTATTTCATGAGTAATTTTGATGATTGCAGTGTTTTTAATTTTATATTTTTCGACCATTTTAAATAGAGAATCATTAACTCCTTTTAAAATTTGTTAGCAATTTTATCAAATAAATTTTATAAATTAAAATATATAAGATGCAGACCCCAAAAGAATGCAAGAAAGGTGCAAATACTCTTTTTAAATGTTCAAATAATAATATCGATGAATAAACATAAGTACCTGTATTAGTGTGTCTAGAATTCCTAAACATAACAATAGCTTAATTTAAATTGATACATTTTGTTTAGCTTTTAACGTTCGAAAGTTAAAGAAATGTCAGACATTCTATAACACTGTCACAGATTTTTATACGCTTCTTTTTTAAGTACAAAAAAATTTTAAAATGAGAAAAAATTTTATCCTTGTTTTCTGCTACATATCTAATAATTATCTTAATCCATTACTTCTTAAACTTTCAATACTTGTGACCTAATTTTCAATCATAATTTTTATCGCCCTCCCCTTCCCCCATACAATAACAATGTATTGAATGCAACAAAAATGTACTTTGATGCAAAAGTTACAATACAACTTCAACTAAAAACCATACAAATTATCAAAATAAGTGTTAAAATTTGTGTATGACAAGCCCAAGGGAGGCACTAGTAATTTTAAATTTGTTTTTAATTTAGTATTGATAAAAATAGTTATCAAAAACAGTGTGCAGTCTGATACATTTATTAGTATATTTTAAAAGTGTATTTAATTTTTATTTTGCCAAAATGTATTTTGTTTTGCTTCCTTTCAGTAAATTTAAACATTTATTTTAAATATTTTATTTTAGAATTTCCATTACACTCGCGCCTCCCACATAGGGATATCACCCCCCCCCCTAAGGAGGCACTCCCCATTGTTTAAGAAACTCTGTCCCTTACTCTATATTAACTGAAAAAATCAATGTCCACAATATGTTTACCAAAATTCAATTGTAATGCATTAAGAAGTCATGAATTGTTATATTAGTTACAAATTGCTTCTAAAAGCAAAAATAATACTTAATAAACTTGATTACAAAATCAAACGGCACACACACAATACAGATCTATTATATCTTCTGATTTACATATTACTAATGTGAAGTTAACATAATATATGTTAAATATTTCTTCAGATCTTTGTACGATTTTTGAAATTGAGTGATGCTTTACATTTTGTTAATCTGATTCTATATCTTTTCACGTTTATTTCTTAAGTTCAATGAAGTTTTCCTTAGTGAATTTTCTTAGTGAAGTGACTATTTTGTTTTAATGGTGCTTAGTAATGTATATTCACTCTATTTGATTTTATACTACTTAACAAAAATATGAAAACTAAATATTCAAAAATAATTAAAGGAAAGATTTTTTTGCAGAACAATATTTATTTTTATTCTTAAGGTGTGCGAAAGAGAATAATTCACACAATGAGAGGAAGAAATCTTAAGACATATAACCTTCATCTTACAAAGTTTGATTCATTTGCACAAAATAAATCTGTAAATGAAAAGTAATTTTTAATAATCAATAAAATTTCTTTAAATAAAAATTTGGTTTTATTTTGATAATATTTTAAAAACAAATATTTGTCAATAAGACGCATCAGGTGTTCCCAAAATGATATTTCATGAACTCAAAATTTCGCTTTTTAATTGTAGAATAAATCCTGTCAAATATTAAAAAAAAATTGATTTACACATGCCACTGAATAGCTATAAAAATTTTAATGAATCAAAATAGTATTAAAAATATTAAATAGGAAAATGCATTTCATTTAAACTTCTACATTTTCTGTAATATATAACTTCCAATTTTACACACATCTTTAATGACATCATATAATTTTAATCACAGTTTTTATTGTAATAAATTGCTCCATATATATATTTATAATTCAAATTTGATCAATAGTTTTACATTCTTTTTTGCGTATTTTAATATTTATTTTGCTCCATTTTAGTTGTAACATCTACCCATTTAAACTTCTGATTTAACACCCATTTAGAAACATACAAGATTACTTCGAGAAAATTATTAGCCTACAAAACCGCTCATAATCTTTTCAGTAAAAGTATTACGAATCAATTTTTACAAATTTAATTACTCTCATAGTTTTGTTATATTTTTTAAAAATATATATATAGTTTTGATTAACGTTTTAGTTTAAGAACTAAAACTAATAATTTGAAATATTTTTCTGATTTCGTACGCCATGCAATAAATGAATTGATAATCAGCCTTTAAGATTTCCTGATAATTTATTGTAAGTTTGATCTCAAATGCTTTTATAAAAAACAAGATAATGGATTAAAATTTTGAAGTCTTATCACACGTGAAACACGAATAGTTTAAAACTATGGAATGTTAAAATATTTGCAACTATAATAAATAATTCATATTTTTTTAAAAAATGCTGTTTTTTTTCAAAATATTTCAATAAAAAAAATTGAGATAGTCATTTAATAGGAGCGACAATTTTTCTAAGTCACTAAACTCAGAAACTTTTAAGTTGAATTTTCATAATATTCAAATTTGGGTTCATTTTATGGTGAGAAATCATAAAGTAAAACACAGATCATTCATAATATTTTTTTTTGTTTTCGAACATCTTGTAATAAATGAAACTGTGAAAATAGTAATCGTGATGCGAAAGTTTATGTTTTAGGACTAACAGACTAATATAACTAAGGACTAAGTAATACAACAAACAAAATTAATTAAGTTAATTAACTAATACACACACACACTGATAGTACAATTTAGATTGTGAGCTGTTAAAAAAAATAATAAGGACATTAAATGTGTTCAGATGCTATAAAATATGGGTATTCCATTTTTAAAGACACCAATAATGCAATAATTTTATCACAATAATATATATAATGACAGAATTATTATCTTGCTATTTTTTTCTCCCTCCATATATATACTACAAACATAATACATAACGTTTACTACCTTTCATTAAAGATAATAACCATAATTTCATCTCTGCTGTGAACAATTTTATGTATTGATGAAAGCATTTAAATAAACTAAAGGAAGTTATAAAAAACAAATGAATAATAATTGTGATGCCATTTATAAAATGCAGAAATTCTGAAACTTTCCACAAAAAATATTAGTCTTAAATTATTCCTGTTTTATTATTTAATTTTTTTATTTAATATTATTGTCGACTTTTTTAGAAAAAAAAATTTAAGAGAGAGAGTGTTAAGTAAAGAAATAATATAAATAAGTTTATTTAGTTTTATGTAATCGTTTGATTAGACTTAAATGAACTAGCCCACAAAAGGGAATTAAAATGATTAAACTGTAGAATTCATGTGTATTATTCTGTATAAAAATTCTTTTAATTTTACCAGTTTTTAAACTTGATATTTTCATTGAATTATACAATGCTTTGCGAAAACAAAATGTCAAAAAAATATTAACTTCGATCCTTTGAATGAAAAAAATTAATTAAATTTATACACTTTCCTTGTTTATATGTAAAATATGTATATCTGAACCTGACTGAACAGATTATTAAGTTATCAAGTATATGTTTAAGATAATTGAAAAACAATCTTTAGACACAGTATGCCAATCACTACAAAAATACACATCATTTTAATTTCTTATGATTTTATTTTTTACGATTGAACAGTATAGAGAAAGTTCAAAAAATTGGTAAGCTCTATTCATGTAACTTATAAGGTATGCAATGCACTACAATGCTTTAAGGTATACAATGCACTTTGAATTTTTAAGGTAGGCATTATAAATTCACTTTAAAAAACACAAAGAGTACCAAAAATGTAAATTCATATGAGATTTATCAAACAATTTTAACCAGAATTTTACAAAATTGTAAGAGCAATTTTGATTATCTTTTGCATTATGGAATATTTTTTAAATTTTGATGAAATATTGAATACTCTAGTTTAAAAAAAACACAAATGCCTGAAATTTTTTTGTCTAATTGTTATTTCTTAGCAAATAAATTTAAAAACAAGTTGTTTAATTTTAAATTCATTTGATCAGTTATTATTAATATTTTCAATAAATAAATATTCAAAGACATGTTTGTAAAGCTTTATTTGGAAATTTTATTACAAATTTTAAAAATGCTAAATTAACACATTAGAATGACTTCTAGTGTGTCATTCTAATGTGTTAATAATAAAAAACAATAAAGTTAATTGAAAATTTGGAATTCATAAAAGCAATACTAGACTTCGGGGATACAAAATGTTAAAAGTTTTAATTTACACATAATCTTATATGTTAAACTTTATCTTAGAAGTAATTTCAAAACAAAGAGCCCAACTTGGATTCAAACAAAAGAAAAATATTAATACTCACTTCTCAAAGCATAAGGCTTCATCGCCCTTAAATCCGCTATCCATTGAAATAAAGAATGTTTACACTCGGGCGATATAACAAATTCCTCCGAAGTCACAGAATCCATAAAATAAGGCATCGCAATCTTAATCGCCGTCGCCGACATTTTTCGGAACTTCCGAAAATTTTCCCGCCATTTCTCGATGACAGTTTCCACTTGCTCATCGTAATCCGGATCGGTCTCCGCAAAGACTCCGGAACAGAGAACGATGAGCAAAATCAAAGAGAAGTTCATTGTCGAGTTTGGATCTGAAAGAGTGGTTCCGAAATCCGGCCACTGGGATTCACCTCTCTCTCCCCAAGGTCGACCTCACGAGCAAGTTTGTCCGCCGATGCAGGTATTTTCGTTTTCTCAATGGTTAGTTCACATAGAGGAAGGAAAAGTGCAATCGACCTTAATGCTGCCAATGAAAGCGAAAGATCACGAATATAATAAAAGCGGATGAGAGGAGAAAGTGGGATTGCGAGGTTTGAATAGAAATTGGGTTTTTTTATGGAAAGTTATTTTGGCGCATGTCTTTTGTTGACGGTGGTGAAAATATTGTAAAGTATGCATTGCTGATGCTAGCGATGATAACATTTGGCGTAAAACTCTCTAGAATACTTAGATTCTTGAAGTTACTTCATTTAAGTTTTTTAAATTGTTAGAAAGATTTAATTTAGATTGTTATCTTAAAATTTTATACAAAATTCCTTTATGTTCTGGTGTATAATGTTCCCTTTTAACACAAAAAAATTTAACTGAAATTTAAGGGTGCCCGTTAAAAACCGGATAAAATGAAGAAAAGATGAGCATATAAAAACTGGATTTCGACATATGCATCTGGCCACCTTTTGTAAATGTTCTTTCACCTTCTAACTTTTACATATCCCACTGTCGTTTTAAATTTGCTTTGAATGGTTTATTGATGCACACATCTTAAGGCTAAGCTAATGGCATGCATCCACCTGGAACTGGCATGGAATAACTGCCATGTATTTTTTGCACTCTGTGATGAATTTCTTCCTATTTTCCGTTAAATGAGATCTGAGCATGTTGCGAATTAAAAAACTCTGGATTCTTTAACCCCTTAGCTGGTTTGCCCTTATACCATACAGGCTACCGAAAATTGCCCCACAACCGGTTTACCCGTACGCTGTACGGTAGTCGGTATTTTCGTTTTCCTATCCTTGATATGCGCATATTTTTAATTCTTATAATGAGATTATTAGTGTGGTGTGTTTTTAAGGGATGCAGTTTGTCCGTGGTAATGAAATACTTCTCATCCGGGATTTTCTTTACGGTGAAGGCGGGAATTTTTCATTGAAGGCAGGAATTGAACTTTAAAATATTTGATAAAGAACAGGAATTGGCAAGACTATGCGCAATTTGTTGCTTGAGAAGAAATGAAAACGGAAAGAAAATACAAAAACGACGATGTTATCTCTGTTCTTATTGCAATGTATTACATTATGCTTCAAATTGTGTGAATTAATATATATGTCGCCCATCCGGTATAGTGGTTAGCGACGCTGACTGGTGGGCCGTAGGAAGATGTTTGTAAATGTATAGTGCCTTCGTGGCATGGGGGTACTCTAAATAGCCGTCGAGCCGCAAGTCCTCCTGTGAGGATGGTGGAAGGGGAAGAGAGGTGGTAAGCCCCTGACCACCCTTAAGGTGTTCTTCCTAAAAATTGGGGTGGAACCGAGCCAAATCGTACTGTCATCTGCATGGTGCTCAAAGCTACGGCTAACGACAGACGTACAATCTAGCCCGATGCCATGATGAATTTCGTGGGCCTCGATCTGACTACGTCAGACAGGTGGCATTAGTAACAACAACAACAACATAAATATATATGTACACACTCACAGAAAATTTTCAAACGTTTGAAAAAGAAGTTCTAATATAAATTTTTTGTTGAGTATGAGAGAAATTCTTTTAAGATGCATGAAATATTCTTCATAGCATGCAGAGTGTACTTATAAAAAGCAGACATTTAGGGTTTTTTTGTGTCCCACAATTATAAAATTAAAACAAAAATGTGTGAAAACTTTAAAATTGAAAATTAAAATAAATTTCTTCCATTTTCGCATTATGTTAATGATTATGCTTGTTTATATGTAATAAAAAAATGCGCCCTTTTTTGGAACATTTTGGGCAAAAAAGGGTTAAGACACCTGAACGCTTTAGCCAAATATCCACAATAATATATCACACCGTTTTCGTCCATCCATTCTTCTCGTGCACAGGCATGAAAACACCTTTCTGTAAATAAGATATATATATATATATATATATAGGCATCAGTTTTCTTTTAAAAATATCCGTGGGTTTTATAGCTGTACTGTTCGCCAAGTAGGAGAATACTTCTGTGACATGAGTCATTTCGCGATTTATTGCACACATACATTTTAGGTTTTTTCGTAAAAAAAGGATATGTGTGTGTGTGTGTTAAACGGCGAATGCACTAAAAATTAAAAATCGCAGTTTTATAGTATAGGTGTGTGTAATACATCGGAATATATGGCAGTTTTGAAACTACCTAGATAAATTCGATTCATTTAAATCCGGGGTGGGCATTACGTGGATCGCGATCGAGCGGTGGGCTGCCAAGACATTTTGGGGTGACCACCTAAAAATTGTACCAGTTAATAATTATATACAGAAAATTCAAGATTGGCTTAACAGTACGCAGACTAAGCCTTCTACTGACTATAACTACGAAAACTAACTTTAGATAAAAATATTTTATTTCTTTAATGTATTCTGAATTGTTTCATAATAAATGTATCGTTTGATATAATTATATTTGGGGCTTTATTATTAAGTTTGTATCGCATTTTGCTTTAAACAAGGTTTTAAATGTGTTGTTTTTTAATTTTAGTTCTGTAGGTAAGTACGTATTCCATACTTATTATAAAGTTATAAAGATAAACTCTTTTCCTTTTCTCATCATACCTACGACATTGGGCAGTAGTGTACACAAGAATTTTTAAAGGGAAGGGGGTCGAGGGTTGAAGGTCTACCACTCTCGTATCATACCCCAATACGCAGCCAAACATATTTTTCTGATTTTTTCGATTGTTGGGAACAAATATAGCAAAAAATAAATTACTGAATAAATAAGTAAAATTAGTAAATAAAAAAATAACTAATATCAAATACTTAATTTCATTTTACAAACTATATACAATCGGAAGAAAATGAAGGGTTATGAGAGGGAGGGTTTGGAGCCGTGGACCCCTCCCTCGCCTTTTTGTGCGCCTTTAACACTGGGTCGACCGCAACTCTTTGAAAATATCAGAAGTAGCCCACCCTCTGGAAAAGTCTGCCCACCCCTGATTTAAATTAAGAAAAATATGCAAATTATTTCATTAAAAGCGTTAAGAATAAAGAGAAGATGAGCAGAAAAAAAATAAGTTATCTACATAAACCTGAATAATGTTTCTTTAAGGGAAATGGCATACCTAACAATATATCCTCTTTGGATAACGTGGAAAGTTCATTATATTCGTTTTCAGTTGTATCTTCAGGTATAACATCAAAAATTCTGTTTCATCTTCACCCCAACATTGTTACTCTGATCTATGAATAGATAATCATCTTCCGTTCCATCTAGGTTGTTAGATATACACTGCTGTTTGTAAAAAATGCAACAGCATGAAGGAATCATCAGAATTAAATGAACTTTGCAGCAAATATCGATTATAGGATGTTAATTAAAATAGTAAAGTTTCAGAGCCACCGCGCATGCGTGGCGTGCGCAGCGTATAAATAGAGGGCTGTAGCGGGACGTTGAAAATAGTTAATGATTGTTTGACAGTGTCGAACGTTTAGTGAGACCTAAGTATGCCTCCACGACGAAATAAGAAGGAATTCCAACAATTTACGGAGTTTGAACAGGGGAGGATTGTCGGCCTTCGAGAAAGAGGATTTTCCTGTCACGCAATAGGAGCCCGTATGCAGCGGAACAGTGCCACAGTGATACGAGTTTGGAAGCAGTGGACCAACCAGCACCGAACAACTCGAAAAACTGGCAGTGGACGACGAAAGGTGACGTCAGCCCGAAACGATCGACACCTGCTCCTCATGGCAGTGAATGACCGTACAGCTTCCTCCAGGCAGTTGGCAGTACATTGGTCTACTGCTACAGGTGTGAGTGAGTGAGTGAATATTAACGTCCCACTGTTCAGCTACACGAGGGCTTTTGGGGACGGTCCGCGTAATTTTGAACCATGGTCAAGTGACGCGGACGACACCTGAGCTGGCACCCCCCTCTCCTAACTACCACACCACACCAACGGGAGGACGTTTGAGCTCTCGACAGATTTTACGTGCATCGCACCCCTACACGGCGGGTCTTCAGTGGTACTGGGATCGAACTCATGACATGCTAGCCACGATCCGATGCCTAGACCACTTGGCTACCGCGGCCTGCTACAGGTGTACTAATGTCGGCGGCGTCAATTCGTCGACGTCTGCTGCACCGTGGATTGCGTGCAAGGGTGCCTTTATATAAAATCCCCCTCACGGCAAACCATCGACGGCTGCGTCTGCAATGGGCTCATGAGCACAGAGCTTGGCAAGCTGATTGGCACCAAGTTGTCTTTTCAGATGAATCACGCTTCAATTTGTGGGACCATGATGGCCGCATTCGTGTTAGACGGTGAACGTTGCCTTCCAGAGTGCTTTATTGGACGACATAGTGGCCTAACACCCGGAGTTATGGTTTGGGGTGCGATTTCGTATCATGGACGATCCAATTTGCTACGAATTGAGGGTAATCTCAATAACAGCAGGTACGTTCGTGAAGTGCTATACTCCGAAGTCGTTCCCTTTCTTCAAGGCATCCCTGGAGCTATCTTTCAGCAGGATAATGCACGCCCACATGTTGCAAAGACTGTTCGAGACTTTTGTTCAGCCCAACACATGCAACTTCTTTCTTGACCTGCTTATTTGCCGGATATGTCGCCTATCTAGCACGTGGGAAATTTGGTTGGCTGGCGTCTCGCTCGTGATCCGCGTCCTGCAGCTTCAAGAGACGAACTTTTGCTGCTCATACAAGCAATATGGAATTCTCTTCCACAAGCAGACATTCAAAATCTGTTTGACTCCATGCCACGTCGTATAGCTGCACTTATTGCAGAGCATGGTGGCTACACCAAATACTGATTTCGGACACTTAATATTGTTTTTTTGCTTTAAAATTTTCGTCATTTATTTGTACTAATACAAGTCGTTTGTGCATTAAATTTCATTTAATTCTGATGATTCCTTCATGATGTTGCATTTTTTTACAAAAACAGCAGTTTATTATATTTTTTTAAAAGAACTTTAGAATTATATCAGGTTTACTTTCATTCTATGTTTTAATTAACCAGTCATACACTATTTCTAGGCTGGCATGACGCATTTAGCCTTTTTTGTAACAGTTTTTTCACTTTCCTTCTAACATTGACAAATCTTCTGACACTTCTTTTCTAGCGTCTTAGGGTTTTAATTCTAGAAGTATACAATTGTTCTAGAGCCTGATGTATTCGAATAAATAATTTTAAGAGATAAGAACACTGCATAAGTTCTTTTTAGATTTTTTTGAAAAAAAGGTGTGCATTATATGGCGAATATATCTGAAAATGGAAAAATGCTGTCTGAAAGTATAGGTGCGCATGAAACGCAGGGATATAAGGTACTTAGCTATTTGAATAACATTTTAATAGCGTGTATGAAGTTCACTTTGAAGTTTTTTGAGATATTTCTAGATGTTAAAAATTAAGCTTCCGAATTTTAAGAATGGTCAAAGTAATTCCCTTCTGTATCATTGCACTTCTGTTGATAAATTTTCCAAAGATTAACTTCTTCAAGCCATTCCTTTCTTTGAATCAATTCAAAATATTCTTCAAAAGCCGCTCCAATCTTCAGATAGAAAGCGATGCCCACGTTAGTTTTTTTAGACTGAAAAATACCCAAAAGTCACGTATAATACGATAAACTAGAACAGGGTGGTGTTTTATCATTTCGATGTGTTTGTTTACGAAATTCGACAGTCAATCGTGCTGAATGAGAGGATGAATTATCAAGGTAAAGCATGATGATTCATTTTCTCATGACAATGAATCTTTTAGCATTTACCTATCGAAGAATTTATGGAAAATACTTAATGGTATACCAGTTAGCTTAATGTATTCTGTCCCTCTAGCTCAGCGGTTCTCAAACTTACTGGGCCCATGGACCACAATTTCTACAAAAACTTTGGCAATGAATCCGCAAATGAAATAACTCTATTTCAATGAATAATAGAAAAATTACAGATTTAAATTTGATGTCCTGAAAATGGTAAATGAAAATGAAAATTCTACTCTTAAGCATTACATAATAAGGCTATTTTGTAAATGAACTTTAACGAAAGCATAAGTTTGGCTATAAATTTAGGTACAGCATATCAATTGTTTTCGAAAATATTTGCGTAACATACTTT
This sequence comes from Trichonephila clavata, assembly GCA_019973975.1. Taxonomy (NCBI): domain Eukaryota; kingdom Metazoa; phylum Arthropoda; class Arachnida; order Araneae; family Nephilidae; genus Trichonephila; species Trichonephila clavata. The sequence goes on from BMAO01036972.1 coordinate 101,678, forward strand.
ACCTCCTTAAAATTACAAAGAATAATACTGCTTTGCTTTCGGTTCAAAATTTAAGAAAATTTGTTGCATTCACTTAACATCTCTCGACTATTTTATACTACCATATTTTATGCAAGTTAATGAATATAGCGGTGAGATTCTGTTCCCATTTAAACCTCATAGACGTTTGCACTCGTGATCGATCCGATTTCCACCGTGCGATCCTTGTCATTACTTGTATTTCATATATCAAACTAAATATTTTACGTTAAAATATTTTTAACACATAAAAATCATGACTGATTTAATTTTAACTTTCCTAACACTTGAAATGGGTCACAAATATGTTACTTCATATCAAACCATTGATGATGATGATGTCTTATCCATGATGGGACCAAATCAGACCGTACCATGGGCCCAGATGACTCTTCTGGCAATTTGTTCAATATTATTCACATAGAGGTTTGTTGACGAAAACAGGACCCTTATTTCTTGCAGAGCAGCAAAAATACCTGGACAGTCAAAAATATAAGCAGGTATTAGCTCTATATCTAAACAGTTATCCCATTTTTTATTAGTTTCTTCTACCATCCCTATCAAACTTCATTCCTCTGTAATGACCTGTTCTTAGCCTAGCATTAGTTTTTGTTGTAAGGCGGTCTCCACTTATATTACAGATTTGATGCTTTACAGGAATTGACTTCTCTCTCAATTTGAAATTTGTGACAGCATTTGCGGCTAATAAAGTAACATTGACAAAGTTGTCATAATTAAGATTTCTAGCTTCTTTCGCCAGTTTGTCAAACCATTCACGAAGACTTTAAAAATGTTCTCGCGTCCCCAAATTAATTTTAATTAGCCACGGTCCTTTTCGGCAGTCACATGTTCCCCCAGGAGTCCGTAGGAATTACTTTGGGAACCTACTCTTTAGCTAAACGATTCTTAAATTTTCGATCATAGCGTCCCCCTTTATGTATTAGCCTGACATAAAAGACCCCAAGATTTTAAACATCTCTTCCTGAATTAATATTCTTGATTAAAATACTTGTTCTAGCAGAGTTTTTTCATTGGCGGCAATTAAATGACCTAGTGTAGAATGGGACATCCTTCAATTTTTCTAAGAGGCCTTTCAGATTATGTGAAAGAGTGAGGTTTTAACATTACATGAGAGACCTTTTCTGACCATTAGAATGACGCTGAGAACCTCCTGGGTCAACGGACCACAATTTAAGAATCGCTGATCCAGCTAAATGATCTTCTGCAGAAAATTATATGCAATTTACTTTTCCCTTTTTCTTTTTCCCCCACCATTGTTGATTGAGGGTCATCTTCAAGGATACACAGTTTACTTTCTTGGCGTGTCAAAGCTTTAAGAAACAGTAGGTGCTTTGTGTCATTGGCTTAGAAATAATGTGGTATCCACCATTATTAAGTGTGTGCGATTAAAGGGAATTTTTTTACTGATTCTATGACACGTTCCTCTCCTTGGTATTCTGCTGAATTCTAGAGGACCAATCACAAACCATTTTTTCATTTACAATTGCTTCTAATTAATTGTATGTATAGCGGAAGATCCAATGATAAGTTCCACCTGCTTCATTTAGTAGATAAATCGATAAACATTTTTCGTATGGCCGACACATTTTTTGGAACATCCGATGACGAAGATCCTGTATGCTATTTATCCTAAAGAGAATTTTAACCCATGTGAAATTTACCCCCCGCCCCCCTAAAACAACTGATGCGTAAAGGAATTTCCTTTTTATATGCTAATTTTAAACGTTTAATGCATTCTTCTTGATTTAGTTCTATTGGAAAATCATAGAAAAAAAAGATGATAATGTTGTGTCCTGTGAACTAAATTTTTCTCTCTCTCAAAATATTGCAATACGATAACTAAACTACATTCAGTCAATAAGTTATTGTTTTGGGGAATAAAATACTTCATATTTGCATATTTAATCAATGATATTTCTTTAGCATCTGTCTCGAATATTTCAATGTTACCCTTGCATTTTGTGTCTTCTTTGAAGTTTACAAAAGTAGACCACGAACTTTTTTGGTGATTGTGGCGAACGGTATAAATTAAACTTTTATGTGCTCCAAAATGTGCATCAAGATATTTTTAATCTATACAATGCAGGTGACGGGCAAACGTTATTATGAGAAAGAAAAATAATGCCTAATTTTTCTATAGCTTGGCTAAAAGATTAAGAACATCATTGAAAACCGGTAATTTGTCTAAAATTGGATGGAACAAATTACAGCTAATTCAAAGTTTCGATAATACGAACCTCTCACTAATTCGAAGTTTATGTACCCCTAGAAAAACTCGTGATATTTCAAACTAAAACAATACGTTTTGATATACTCAATATTTCGAAGTAAAATCTGTGGCTGGCCATATTACAACACGCAATAATTTGAAGTTATCTTATAAAACTCTCGACAATTCAAACACTCACCATCGTATAGAGTCCTGTAACAAACAGGTTGGATTTTACAAGTTTTGTGTTGTATTGTCTCTGCGTATCTCCTCTGTAACGTAGCCCCTTCGATAACCATCTGTCTGCTACCCATTTTTGTGTTACCCGGTTTCTCAGGCGAAAAGACACTTTCAATGCTTTCCTTCAAGTGGACAGTTCTGGTCGCACCTGTTGTCAGTCATCCATATTTTTCGTTTAACACGTGACTTTGCTACATATGTGTTCAGAAAGGGTGGTCCGCTATTGGGAAGAAGAGTTGCGTAGGATTGTGTGTTTTGTGTTGGAATGATATAAAGATTTATGGCTCATCTGTGTGATTTATAGCGTGTGGCACCAAATAGAGCATGGGCCAGACTGAACCTTGCCTTGAAAAACCATTGATGTTGAGGACAGTATCTGAGGAAACCGGGTACGAAACGATTTTATTTCCAGTGAGGAATGGATGAGATTTAGTGGGAAGTGATAGAGTCCTGTTCGAGAATTACTATATAAATGTTTTCTTTTAATAGATGACTTTTAACTTCTATTTAATATTTATATTGTATAATATGTACTTTTTAAAAATATTTTAAAGTAATTTTATTCATATGTAGAATTGTTGTTTTATTACATAGTTTAAAATTTATATGTGTTAGAGAAATAATTCGGGACTTTTTCTTACCCTCTAGATAATTCGAAGATTTTCATTGATCCCTTCAACTTTGAATTTTCGAGCGAGAGTCGACTGTATTTGATTTAAGTTTATTAGATTTGTAAGTTCAATGCCCCATTTTAATGAAGGGAGAATATGATGTTACTGAAAAATGATTCATATAACTTTAGCAGAAGATTAGAATTTAGTTTTTCGAAGCAATAAAACAGGTAAAAGTTAAGTTCAATATCTAAGACTTTAAAAGAATATACGAAAGAGAGAACTGGCAACAAATAGCACACCAAACTTAGCATGGTACAAAAAGGGGAAGAGTTATTTATAAAACAATTATTAAACTCCTAACAGTTGGGTACATTATAACGAACATACGTCGGTTGCAAATTGTTCATTAAAGGGAAGGATGTATAAATATTTACTTGTTTTTGTAAATTTGAATTGCTTTTGAAGCAAAATAATGCCTACATTGTTCGAAAAAAACGTGGAATTTTTTAGCGCGTTTTTCACGTAGTGTAAAAAAAGCGCTATTAGGACGCAAATTTCGTCTTCGTCTTTGTTCCATATTTTGTCGTACATTTTTCTCAGCCAATAAGCAACCGATTGACCTCGGGTTTTCGGCATTTGGTCGCATTTGTGCCCTAGATGAGCCGAATCATATTTAAATTTAATAATTTTAAATTTTTTGTAATTTTTTTTTATTATAGTACTACTTTCTGTTAGTAAAAAGTTCATTGGTTGCATTATTGTAAAATACAACATGTGAAAAACGCGCTAAAATTACTTGGCCATGCCAATGATTGATATCTTGTTTCTAATTTAAAGGAGTACTTATCCAAAATTTTTGAAGAAAATTTTGAAAGAATTTTTTTTATTTATGTTATTTATTACAGTGTGGCTTCTGTACATACTTTAAATATACAATTGGAAAAATTTAAATGTTTGCAAATGAGAAAATATTTTTGACGTGACATGGAATATCAAATTGGGGTGTTAGTATATTTTCTCAAACTAGTGGTAGAAAGAAATAAGTCTGCATAGTAGGCGGAAAACAGCACAAATTTATAAGAAAATAATAGCACTATATTTTATGAACTGCGTATTAAATTAACCATACAATTATTTAATTAAATAAACTATTTTTCTGAATTTCATATACTTTGTTAGAATTTAGTATTATAAAAACAATACTACGTTTTATTAGTTAACACAGTTTTTACTCCATTCAATTTAGATCTAACAATATATTAAGATAGATAATTATGGTTGTTAATGCATATGCCCTTGAAAAATTGCAGACGATCGTTATCTATTAAGATTGTAGTTTTTGCATATTGATGCGCATTATATATCCCTTCCGTGACACTTTCCCGCTTTTCTGAGGAAAAGTTTGAGTTATCTTTGATTACTTGTATTTTCTTCTTTTTGCAAAACATCAAGAATCCTGTAAAATAATCGATGAAAATATTGCTGTTATATATATATATATATATAATTTACACACATTTATATATTATTATAAAGTTATCTTCCTCTCACTAATTTCAAAATCTATCATTTTGGTATTATTATGCCAATTTTATGTTATGAGCATAATTTCTTCTGCATTATAGAATATAAAGATCGTTCCAAAAAAGATAACATTGTATAGAACAAAGAATATGAGTGGACATTATGTCATAAATTTAGATAAATAATAGTGTTTTAAGTTTTCAACTTGTTCCGTTCGTATTAGCTTCCATACAAAACCGTACTATACAGGGTGTTCCAAAAACCGCACCCAAAGTTTGTAAATCTAGATTCCTCGTTGGGAGTGCATAAAAAAGGCCCAAAGAAAATACGAAAAGCAAAGTATGACTTAGCAAGGAGAAAACTCCGAATTGGACACATCAACTGCAGAATTTTCAAATATCTCAAAAAAAGCAGATGTTCTAAATCGTTGATTCCCAAAGTGGTCTGTATCGACCTCTAGGGGCTTTGACGACCTGCTAGGGGTCCACGTTAATGAAAAAAATAATTTGGGGGTCCATGAGGTGTACATGGGGGTCTACGATAGTGGTTCTCATTAAATCAAATCATGACTTTAATTTTAAAAGAAAATTTAACTAACGAAAACCAGATTTATCTATTTAACATATTTGTTTACTAAATTTAATGAAGCGAATTTGCAGTTACAAGGACCGTCACTTCAGCGTTTCTTGTTAGAATTAAGTTAAGAAGTATAATATTGGATGTCACGAATTTTCAAGTTTTTCAATTTCTTACAGACAATCTGCCAAGAAAATGACGTTTAAGCCCTACGTTCAACATTTAAATGTCCTTTATTCAGATTTTGAAACTAAGTTTGAGAATTCTTTTACTATGGTAATATCCCAGTAGGCACAATCAATTAATATGGATGTATGAATTAATTCACATTGAAAAAAGAAAAAAAATGAATATGAATTAATTCACACTGAAAAAAGAAAAAAATGAATATGAATTAATTCACATTGAAAAAAGAAAAGAAAAAAAAACTAAATGTCAGATTACAAGAGGAACTGATTGCAATAGGCTCTAATGAAGATCTTAAAGTAAAGTTTTAGAAACAGATATCGGCAATTTTGGAAACATCAGATTCTTCAATCCTAATAAAAGCATTTGTTGGTTTCTCAGTTACTTTATGCATTAATTAAATTTTAACTTAATTAATTAACAAGTGTACCTTAAGTTTTAAACACTATACTTCACTACATTTAGAAATTTAAATCTTTTAAAGTAAGTACTCTCTACCAAATGTCAAAAAAAATCATTTATATAAGGTGATAAATTTGCAAAAATTCAATATTAGGTAAGTAGGGTCTACCTCAAACAGAAAAATAGGGCAAGGGGTCTATGAGACAAAATAAATCTGGAACCTCTGTTCTAAATGTTCACCGTGCATATCGAGGTAGGCTTAAGCGCGTCTTGGAATGGATAAATGCAAACGTCGCAGAAGCGTGGTGTCCACTGAAGTTTAAGCAGCCTGCAGATGAGAAACTGAGTCCGTTTGTCTAGGCACTAACTGAGGTCTTAACCTTAAGATTTTATACCTTAAAAAATTGAGTAAAATAAAAATTTTAAAAGATATTTTTCCCCTTCATTTCACAAATGTCTTACTTATTCTATAATTAAAAAGATTAGTAATTAATATTATATTCACAAAAAAATGTAGGGAAAATTGCCATTTTTTACAAAAAAAATATTGGTTTGTATACTACGAAAACTTTCCTCTCAAAATATCAATGAGAACAATATAAAAAGTAGTTACATAACATAAAAAAAATACGAGCGGAAACATTTGTTTGCCGCTATTACATTTATTGGTAAGAAAGAAGACAATTTTTTTCCAGTCACTCACGTATTTCATTGATATATTATTACATTTTTATATATCTGCAGGCTCTTAAAATCCTTGACATGATTAAGAAAATTTAATTCAAAACCTGCCTCCAATCTATTTTAGTTTTTAAATAAACAGGAATTTTACCTGTCAAACTTGTTTATTTTGTTACTTTCCTAGTTTTCTTCTCAGGAAAAGGATGATTACAAGAATAATGAGACTGTGTGAAAGTGTTTTATGTATGCCGCTTTTATACATATTTTTAACTTAAACAAATTTAATATATTTTTGCTCTTACTTACTTTTCATAATTTACCGTACATTATTTTGCACCAAACGTTTCAATTGAAAAAACCGATACCTTGTAAGTTATTTTCATTGTAAAAAAGTTTATGAATGACGGCAAATAAAACCACATTACTTTGATATTAAATAAAAACAATTATCTTTAATTCTGATTTTTAGCTTTTTTAATTAATATATTGTTTAATTACTTATCAATTGTTTGATATAAAAATATTATTTTGATACTATTTGATAATAATGAGATTGTTAACAATTAACTACAGGTTTTCTGTTTCTAATGACTATTTTAAGTATGTAGTAAGAGAACTTGGTTCCCCAAAAAAGGATCGAACAATCGTTTTTTATTTTTATTTAACCTTATTCTTTGCATTATTATCTTTCGATTGATATATCACTTGTGCATGTCGGAAAGTTAGAAGTTGGATAAAACTTCATTTGAAAAATGTAAATTAATAAATTAGGCAATTCGACCACGTCCCCTATTTAGAAAAAAAAGCGTTTTGATTAAAAAGATCTATTTTAAAAAGAGAAATAATAACTATAAAAAAAGAACGTGTAATATATAAAGCAGGATATTATCGAGGCATTACAATAATGTATTGTTTTTTCTTTGTGAAATGTGTGCATGTAAAATTTTGAATTAAGGCATTTTATATTAATAATTTCATAATTTCAGTCATTATTCCTCATATATTTTTCATACAAAATAATACTTCAATATAAAATGAAGAAAAAAACTAAAATTTCTGTCATGACAGAAAAAAAATTTTAACATTTTTCTTGAATTTTCTTGTGCAATTAATGGTCACTAAAAATTGATCATTTATAAAAATGTATGGGTTGAAAAAATACGAGAATGCAATTATTTTAAGGAACAATATATAGCTAATGTCTGTAAGTGGTATTTTAAGTTTATTTAAGCTTATTATAATGAGTTTTTCAGAATTATAAACTTTAAATTGGTTTTTTCTCTTTGTGTTTTTCGATACGTTAGTGCATTCACAATGCTACTCTTTCCACAATTATTTACCAATCACTCTTCCATTTTTTTCCTGTGTGTTATATATAAAGCATGTAATAAGACTAGGGATCCCTTTTCCTGTAAACTGAATACTTTTTTTAAAAAAATAAAATATAGGAGATATTGGTATTTTGTTGAATTTTGCATGCATATCAACATTTTATTTTTCCCCCCGTTATTGTAAAATCGATCCTTAAAGTTGCTTAGAACATCTTTAAGAATATTTTAAAAAATTTCAGGCCAAAAAATTTCTAATTACAAAAGGAGTAGAATTTTAAAATTTTCCAAATTTTCTTCAAAAAATTAAAATTTTTAAAATTCTGTGAATAATATGTGAAAAATTTCATCTCGTATCATTTTTAAACAGAAACATTATATGAAATGCTAAAATATTATTTTTAAATACATAAATAAAAAAAATTGTTCAGGGTGTCAAGTCCACTTAAAAATATTCTTTGCTCAATTTAAAAAAATTCCTTGATATATGTACGGCCATCTTACGAACCGGCATAATGAAATCGACATAAAATTGGATAGCTTTGACTTGACAAGCCCAAACGAGCCAGATAAAAAGTCAATTACAAATTTTGATATTTTTTAATATTTTAAGCAACTTAAAATAAGAATACCTAGATAAATTTTAAAGTCAGGAAGGATTACAACACAAACATCCATGCCTTCTCCGGGACTCGAACCTATGCCCTAAGGCACCGTAATCAGCGTTACTAACTACTAAACCGGATGGGCGGCTAATATAAAAGGTTTGTAATGCTACAAGCTAACATCTAAAACAATATATTCATGCAAAAAGTTTTAAAAACTGGAGAAAAATGTCAAAAATGTTCATTTTTATTTATTGATCTACCCATGCTAAGTCAGATAAAATAAAAACAATCACACAGAAAAAAATATTTTCAATCGGTCGTATGTATGTTTATATAATATAGGAAAAAAACGATTCACACTCACTCATCACATGTCCGAAACTATTAGACCTATAAACTTGAAATTTGGTTGGCGTGTTCCTTTCATGAAATAGATTAACATTTAAAGATGTTTTGCAAAAATCGGCCCCTATGGAACCTTGTGAAGAATCAAGGGACCTTATAGATAAATATTCTGGTTTTTGATTTATTAAACTTATGAATTTGATAGACACGTTCCTTTTACAGAGTAAAGATCCCTTACAAAAGGGGCTTTGCGAAAATAGATCCTGAAAGGGGAAGAGGTTACGAAGAATTAAAGGCGTTATAAACACACATTCCCGTTTTTGAAATATTAGAGTTACAGGCTTATAATTTGGTAGGCATGTTGATTTTATGGTGTAGAGATCCACTAAAAGGGGATTTTGCGAAAATTGCCCCCCCCAAGGGACTTTGGAAGTTACAGAGGCTTTCTGTTATATAAAAAAACTTCCCATTTTTAAACTATTATACTTACAGCCTTGATATTTGGCAATCACGTTTCTTTTGTTAAGCAGATATTTGCTGAGATGAATTTGACGGAAATCGACAGCTAAAGGGCTTACGGGGGTGTTATATATAAAAAAAAGTACTATTTTGAACTATTAGATACACAGACTTGAAATTTGGTAAACATTTTTATTTTGCTCAGCAGAATGCGCTAATCTCTGGTTTTGCAGAAATCGACTTTGACGGGGTACGGGGGTGTAAAAGATTAATGCACTTTTAATTTAGAAATTTAAGCCCTGTCCTTTTTAAATCACGAACGAAGGTTATAAGAATGTCTTTCAATATAATCGAAAGCTGAATGTTAAGAAATAGCAATAACTTTAAAACAGTTTACAGTCATGCAACATCATGAAATACTCAGTGAAATGGGCGGGTAACGTCTTGCGTAATATGAATCAATTCAGATAAATAGGATGTAATCGAAATCGATATCGAAAACTTTTAAACTTGTTTTAGAAAAATCCCTCTAGTTAGATGGGAATATGGATAAAGTTGCATGACGCTTTTCCATTTACAATGCAATGTGACATTTATTGGCATTGACTGTTTTAACTAACCGTTAATAAAAAAAATCTATAAATGCTTCGATGTGTGTGTACTCTTTCTAAATATAAATGAAAGATTTCTGGTACAAATGGATAGCCTTGATTGTTATTATTTATTGTAGAATTAACATTCAGAGTACATAATATGATGTATGATAAAGACAAAATTGATGAAGAAAAACCAAATAATCTATGTGTTCACTTCAGTTCCTTATGCGCAATATCAATTTACCGCAAATAAAAAAAAATCTCTTTTTACTTAATTAACTATATAGTTACTACATTACCAAATCTGAAGGACAACTGCTGATGTATCGTGTTGTATTTGATAAGATTTAATTAAACGATTAAATAGAAAACTGAAGATGGATATCAATTTTGCAATCTTAAGGTCACCTCCAATTTCACACTTGGTTTCATCCAGCAATTTTATAGGTAAATACTTCGAGCACTCATCAATCAAAACCAAAGTAATTTGTCCTAAGAATTAAAACATTAAATCTCAAATTAATAATCTAAAATGATGGTTTTTATCTGTATTATCCTGTACATGTCAGGAATTTTATGCATATTTACATAAAATGCTTTTTTTAGTGAGTGAGTGAGTGATTTTGGGTTTATTGGCGCAAGAGCCGACCTCGCTATACTGCGCCAAACATTTGTTTTAATATCTGTGGTCTAGACGGGAAGAGAAAGAAAGAATGAATTGAATGACAAGAAAGAGGGTCGAAAATAGAGAAGGATCACTACGGTACCCGGGTTCGTGAAGCCCGTGTTTACCAAAGACAGTAAACCCGTGGGAAAAGGAAAAGATCACTAGGGCACCTCGGGATTGTGACACCCGTACTCACCTAAAGAAGGAGAGCCCCTGAGGGGGCTTTTTTTAATTACTCAAATCGCGTGTTTTAATACAATGATTTTTTATCTTAAGATACAATGTATAATAATACATCCAGAAATTATTTTTAATGTTAAAATTTAAATAATAATAAAATTTTAATTTGGTTCTCACTGCCCCATGGCATGTGGAATCGTATAAATAATAATGTATATAATCTCAAGCTTTCAAAGATTCAAAAGTTTTGAGTCAATCCAAAATAGAATGAAACTTTTCAACGTTTTCGAATATTTGTGGATTATCAAACATGTTAAACTACTTTTAGAACAAGTCGGCTTCTGTGGTTTAGAGGTAGCTTGCCCACTTCGTAAGCCTAAGGTTGCGGGTTCGATCCCGGCTGGAGACGATAGATTCGATTTTGGTTAGATGATTTTTAACTCAAAATAATTGTTCTTCTACTCTATAAGTAACCAGAAGAGATGATTTATGAGTACTGTGGGGTGAATAGTACAATGTACAATGCAACATTTCGTAACCCAGCTCTCTGTCTCAGCACCTTCGAATTAGTCCGATCTAAGCTTTCTTGTCTTTTGCTGTATCGTGTTCCACTACAATTTGGACGGAATTTTTTTTTAAATTAATCTTGAAGCTGTTAAATGTACCTGATTTTTTATAGCTGTTTAGTATGTGTCCTCTCGTCATAACAAATCCTAAAAAGCATTAATATGCCTGCTTTTCTCTAACAAAAAATACTTTAATTTTATACCTTAAAAAACGCAAACAGTATTTAACATAAAAATAAATTTTTATTTTATTTTCTCGGTTATCTATACCCTTTATCTGCCATAGAAAATCTTTTTAAGTTCACATTTTAGGTTTTGAAATTCAGAAAAAAAAATCTCGATCCACCTTATTATACATTCCATAAATTAATACAGAGAAAAATAAAGTATAAAAAGAATACTTAATAAAGTTTGAAGAGAGAAATATTTTTGTAGTTGTTAAAAAAATAAATTATTTCCTTCTTCCATCGATTAAATATTATTGATATAAAAAGCGTACAAAAAACTACATAACTTTAAAGAGTGTTTTTTTTAAAGTTTTAATTCGAAAGCAAATAAGAATAATAATTTTTTTTTTCTTTTTACAATTGCATAAATTTAGTTTTGATGTCCTCCTTGCAATCGCTAAGTCTCAATTTTGCTTGGCTCAAAGAATATGCAATTACAATAATCCCTTATATATTTGAACCAAATTATGTTTTTAAGTTGTCATCAACTAAAATTAATGCCTTTTGTAATAAATTTATTTAAAAGTTGAAAGCCTTCTTTTAATTTGCATAACATAAGATATTCATTTCAAATAACCTTGTTCAATTTATAAAAAAAATTAATTAAACAATGATCAATTAATTCATGCTAAATTCTCGTTTCCTGTTCTTTGACAAAAGCTAACGTTACACCTTCCTCATGGATAGTAGACAAATTACATCAATTCTTGGTTTTGACCTCTATTTGATGTTGACAGCACAATTCATGTTTTATTTTTAAACTAAGAACAAAACGAAAAACAACTTTCTTTAAATGCCATTTTTTTCATTATTGTTCACTGATAAGATTAATCTAGAATATTTGTTGAAAACATTTGCACCTTGTGTGTGCATGTCATTGACTTCAACAGCTAGCTTCCTGAAGAAACTATGTTTATATAATTAAGACTTGCGTTCTGTTATTAAAGTGTATAATTAACTTGTTTTGAAGTTCCACATAAAAATAAAATAGTTGTGCGTTGAAAAAGTCTTACGTACCTGATGAACCTTGAAAAAAATATATATAGTCTGAATATCAATAAGAAAGGAAAAGGAAAATCAGAGAGGTGTTACGTATGTAAATTAGAAAAAAAACTATTATTTATATGTCAGACATTTTGCGATAAATCTTGGAAGTCAAGTAAGGCCTTTATCAGGATTTTTGTTAGATCATAAACTCATTTAGTATTCATTTTTTCCCTTTTTTTAGAAACTTTCTTTTAACGTTTTAGAGCATTTTTAACCTTTGAATGATTGATTATTATACCGTATGAAATATGAAAATAATTACAACAATAAAAATGAACATTTAATTTCAGTGGTTAATTTTATGTATTTATAATTTGTTGCTGTTGTTAATGCCACCTGTCTGACGATGTCAGATCGAGACCCACGAAACCCATCGTGGCAACGGGCTTAATGTATGCCTATCGTTATCCATATTTTTGAGCACCATAAAGGTGACAGTACGATTTGCATCGGTCCCACTCAAATTTTGAGGGATAACACCCTGGATAAGAGTCAGGGGCCTTCGCCAATCTCACAAGAGGACTTGCGGCTCGACGGCTATTTAGAGTATCTCCATGCCGCAAAGGCTATATACATTTACATACCTCCATGTCTTCTCCAGGCTCAATGGAACAGCAGTCAGAGATACTAACCCCTATACTGGATGAGTGGCTTTTAAAAATTTTGTTGATTGGTTGATAATTATCATATTTAAATATGCTAGTTTTATAAATAATACTTTAATATTTTCAAATATATTTGAAAAATGACGCCAAGGAGAGAGAAATGGATTAAATCACCGTGTTTTACGTAAATCATATTAATAAAAAAGTAATCAAATTCGTTTAAGTTAAATATTTTTCCTGTCCAGCAACAGATGTTTATAAGTAGACCAAAATTATCGTATTTGTATTTACATCGAGCTTTATTCAGAATTGTTTATGTCTATATTACTGTGGAAAAAAGAGATAATGTGATTTTAATACTGATCCTTATTATACCTGAAATTCTTGAGTACTTTTTAAATGCAGTGTAAAACACTTCAGTTTGTGCCCTTTCTTAAGCATAAATGTTTCATAATTCCTTTATTTTTCATCAAATACTTCTGTGTACTTTATATGTGAATCTCTGATGCGAAAAAGTTTTCATTCGTATGAATTGTATTATTCAGAATAATTTTCCAAGCACTTTAATTAACAGTTTTTCCCTCTATAGTTATTTTCATAATTTCTATAAAAAAGCATTTCTGATGTATAAATAGCAGAAAAAATTTAATTGTACGAAACAAGTCAACGGAAGAGTCAATTATACCTCGGGTGAGTGAGTGTTTTTGTGAGTGTGTGTAAGTGGCGACCTCACAATTTTGACTCGCGGTCAAGGGATAAAGTCAACACCAGATATGACACAGTCCCTCTCTCGAAACTACCACACCATCTGAATGGAATGAAATTGGGCCTCTGCAGATTTCACGCTCATCGACTCCCTCTAAACGGTACATCTTCAGTGGCACTAAGATTCTAAACATGTCGGTGACAGAAGAGACAAACGAAATCCAATCATGTTTCGAGGGTGTTCATTCAGTGCAGGGATGTCAAACACAAAGGCTAACTTGGGCCAAACAAACAAAGTTTAACTTAATGTATCCGACTACACTAAAATTGTGGATTTTGTCAAAAATGGACAAGTTTTTTTTATGGTTATATTCTATAGGACATCTTATTAGCTTATTAAAAATACCAAATTTATTGTTTTCCGTTCACTAGAACAAAAACTATACGCGTTTTAGTAAGAGAGATGCCATTACTTTAAACAACATGTCATACTTTAAAGCGCGTTTTACTCGGAATGTGTGTTTTTGAAAATGCTCAAACGGAGACGGCGATTGCTCTTAAAGATTTGACAATAATTAACTGAAATTTTTTGTGTATGTTCTATATAATAGTAAAAGTGTTTTAACCTTCAGATTTATTAATCATAGTTTTATTACAAAATTTACTGTTCCTTATGTGAATATAATCACTGTTTTTTTAAGCAATTCCACATAACAACTAAGATAAAGTCTCTAGTTTTTGTATGTAAAACTCAAAATATCTCTTATCCTGAAGGTCACTTCAAAATAGAACAATATAGCAACACATCAGAACTGAAAAATTGAAAATTTGTTCATAAATTTTTGGTACAGAATGGACCGCGTTTATGTTATTTTTTGTCAATTTTTACCCATTTTTTCCTATTTTAGTAATAATAATTTTTTTTTAACTTCTTAACTTTAGCATATTTTTCATAAAATGTACTACAGAAATCTAAAAACAACAAAAAAAATCCCCATACCACCATTTAAAAAAAAAAGTTGTCGCAACCAGTCGGATACTTTAAGGTGGGCTTTAAAAAAAATTAGCATTTCTTGAAACGTGAATTTATTTCGAATAATACATTATAACAAACATAAATAAAAAAAAACCAAGAAAATTATAATGTTTACGTCGTGACACTTGACATATCTTCTCTACTACTATCTTTCCTATTTCAGGGGAAGTTTGGATATTTTATAATAAAATTATTATGTGCTGATATACTGGCTGGGCCGCAAAAAAGGTTCGTTGTGTCTGCGAGTCTGACACCCCTGATTTAGTGAGACATCATGGTGCAGGGAAGTATCTGTAATACAATGCAGAATGCAATGGTTAATGCGTGCAATGTGCGGTCGGGCGTTATATGGCTAGCAAAGGACACCGGGAATCTCCCGAAGCATGACTTCGTAACCAGTAGCAGTGTATCATTTACATACCATTTAACCACTATTGACAACTGAATAGGACTTAGATGTGATCTGGTATTGCACCTAATGGCACTCCAAGCCATCACTGTAGAATGTCCCACCGACTCGATTCCACAGATGGGGTCTGATTGGACTTGCCATTATGACCAGCACTTTACTAGTACTGAATCACTGAACAAACAGAAGCGTGATTCGTGCACCAGCCCCTCTACACGGCGGGTATTCAGTGGCACTAGGGCTCGAACTCATGACACACCAACCAGAGATCGTGATCATGATCACTAGACTACTATGGTCGGATGATACCTCGGAGGCTTCATATTATTTTGCATTGATTTTATAGGTATGGCCTCAAAATTAGAAATTGTTTATGGTCTATAATTCAAAATCTCTTACTTTGTAAGATATAAATGAAATGATGACGAATTTGGGCGAAGAATTTCGTAGCGTGGTCGGTGTTGGTTTTTTACATGTAGATTTGCTGTTTAGGGTTGTGTCTTGATACGAAGCTTCTTCATAGTAAGTTTCATCTTTCCTTTATTGAACATCACCAATATATCAAGTGCAATCACATTAACATAATTTACGGAGTTTAAACACACACAAAGCAGAAGCAACATTTAGCAGCGACGCGGACACGTTGTTTACAAACAGACAAAGCACAGAGAGAGAGAGCAACTGACTGCTCCGAGCTTTTTTAAAAGCTTTTATTTAACTTACAATGTATGTATGTATGTATGTATGTATGTATGTAATTTGTTCGGGTGGAATCTTGCAACTCAATTTTGAAGCTGATATCTTCCTCCTATGGAGCTGAAATTTTATATACACGTTTAGTTTGGATGACAATGCATGTTTTGACCATTTATATTCCGATATTGCAATTAATTAAAAAGATATTAATTAAAAACGTTAAACTAGTTTTGGGCGCCAACTTGGATATATCTGCATTGTTGTAATAATTTTATTGTTACAACAATGACAAAGGTTGGCGTCGAAAATCGGTTTTCAGCCAAACTGGAATTTCATAACGTTGCGCTATTGACTGTATTAATTAACTTTGTCTACAAAATAATTACATTTCTACAACGTAAAAATAATCTAATTTCTACAACATATGCAATTTATTTTACAAATTTCTATCTATTTTCTTGGATTTTAATTCAAAAAAAAAAAGTAGAGCTATTTTTCAAGTAGATTGGTATATTGTATACCTTTCTCAACGCTGCCAAGTTAAACTGAGATGGAGTATTATAGAAATTCTAACTTTAACCTCTTAACTAGTTTGCCCGTACACCTTACGGGCTACTGAAAGTTAGCCACAACCGGTTTGCCCGTGCGCTGTACAGGCACCGAAAATTTTTCTTTCTATATTTTATTTGCACAGGCATTTTTATTTCTATAATTAAGGTGATTAGTATAGTGTGTCTTTAGGAGATGCAGAGAGAGAGTTTGTCCATGGTACTGAACTACTCTTCATTCAGAATTTTGGTAGTGGTGAAGGTGAGAATTTTTCACTGAAGGCAAGAATATATATTCTTGAAAATATTGGATAAAGAACAGGGATATACAAGGCAATGTACAATGTGTTGCCTAAGAAAAAGGAAAATGGATAGATAATCCAAAGAAGTCGATATTATCTCTATCCCCATTAGAATATAAGACTTAGTGTTACACTATTCTTCATATTGTGTGTGCATATTTATATGCACACACACAAATGAAATCCTATCAATCGTATGAAAAAGAGGTATGAACATGAAATTTTTTGGTAAGTGGAAGAAAATATATTTTAAGATATATGTGAAATATTCTTCATAGTACGCAGAATGTACTTATTAAAAGCAAACATTTAAGGGGTTTTGTGTTCAAAAATTATAAAATAAAAAAAGGTGAGTAAAATTTTAAACCGGAGATTAAAATAAAAATCTTCCATTTTCGCGCGTTCTGTTAATTATTATGCTTAGTTACATGAAGTTAAAAAATGGGCTTTTTTTGGGAAAATTTTGGTCAAAAAAATTGACCGCTGAATAGGTTAATCTATGAAGCTCAGACAAAAAAAAATTATTGAATCGGAAAGATCCTTTATTTCGTCCCGATACGGTATAATGTTTTTTACAAAATAATAATATTTGTATTTCTTACGATTTTTTTTAAATAAGTCAAAATCGATGCGTTTTTATGAAAATAATGTCTAAATCGACGCGCATGAATTTTGTTTGTTTAAATGAATCGACATTCCGTAATAAAACAGCTCATGATTTGCTCTCTTAGAATCAGTCATTTAAAAAATAAAATATCGAAACAATTTTTTTACGATTTTTCAAAAAAATATTCAACATTTTAATATTTAATAATTTCGCCATTTATGAAGAGAATCTCATAAAACTTTTTTTCGTGTGTAGGATAATATTACCCAAGATGTGTACGAAGATTGAAAGAATTGCTTAAAATTTACGGATTTAAAAAAAAATTATGTTTTTCGTCTAGTACCCTTTTTGCGAGAATTCATTTAGCTCGACTGTTGGAAATTAACCGGCTAATACCTAGCAACAATGATGCGTTGAATGAGATGAACAGACTAAGAAACCTGTCCAGTGATAACTAAAAAGTAAAAAATAAATTAAAAGTAAAAAAGCTTTTTTAAAACAAGCTTTTATTTAAACTCGCTAAAAAGAATAAAATAAATTTTTCTTTAAAATTTGTTTACTATCAACTTATAACGTCATTACACAATTTATATGATATAAAAGCTTGTCGCGAGATTTACATCTGCAGATAAACAAGTAAATTAAATAACTTGATCTGATTGATTTCAATTTCTTAAAATTTTCAAACTAAGTAAATAAGAGTGCGACAAGCTTTTATATCATATAAATTGTGTAATGACGTTATAAGTTGATAGTAAAAAAAACTTTAAAGAAAAATTTATTTTATTCTTTTTAGCGAGTTTAAATAAAAGCTTTTTTACTTTTAATTTATTTTTACTGGACTCTTTTGTAACAGGAGTCGTGATTGGGTGCAAATGCGCGCTTGCAATTAAATTAAGATTATAATTGTCTTGTGCCAAAGAATTAGAAAATAATTTAACGGAGTGAAGTTAAAGAGTTAGAAGTCATTACATGAATATATTTCCTCAGAGATTTCCGTTTTCTTTTCATTCAACACGTCTTTCTTCAGGAGGTATCTATTCGTGAAGCTTAAAAGTCAATTAAAAGTTCATTGCATTTTTCCATTATATATTATCATTCACGGAAAATATTTAGGTTTATGTGTGTGTATGTGTGTGCGCGCGCGTATTAGTTGTTTTTTCAAAAAAAAAAATTTATTCCAGGCCTTCGGTAACGATCTTTTCTAAAAAAAGCTTTTCAATTTAGGAATATATCTTACCAAGTTTCCCTTTTTTTATTTTACTTAATTAAATTTATTAAATGATATAAATAACTCTCTAAATATTACATTTAACTTTTTAATAAGGCTTATTAACTATTTGAAGCTTGAACAAATAATTCGGATAACTTTTGAACCCGGAACCGTATTCACTGTTTAAAAGGAATTTATTAAGTTAGGATTCAATGTTAATAGCTCGTAAATGTCATGATCAAGTGATACAGGCGTGGTCGTGATTGTCAAAACTGACATTAATTTGTATAATGTAGGATAAAAATTCTTCAAGTGTCAATCCGGCAGTAACTACGCATCTTTATGACGCTTGATTGACTCGATTTCACCCCGTTGCCATCCTAAGAGAAATAAATTTCCATGAAATTTCCTTGTTAGACAAGTAATTTAATAACACGTGTAAAGGATTTAAAATGCGTTTTACTATTTTTTTCAATCTCCTCTAATTTCACTATTAGTTGCAGTTGTGAGACTCTAACTTTATTTTTCATCCTCTTTTCAGGAAAGTCAATTATTCTTCTAGATATTTAAATTCATCCCCTTCTAAGTTCTAACAGTTTAATTAAACTGATTAATAATTATAAGTAAGCATATTCCTCATTTTTTATATTTTATTTCGTATTCCAAATATATATCATTAATATAACTTCGAATTATCATAGTTTTTCTCATCGCAACTAATATATGAAGTGTGTACAAAATGCATCAAACTTTTCGTTGGCAAAAATGTAATTATCCTACTGATATTCATACTCAAATTCTTCAAAGTATTTCCCTTGGCAATGCTCACATCTTTTCAAGCTGTCCCACCATTGTTGAAAACAGTTGATTCGAAGGCGTTCAGGTGTTCTACACAATCTTTTCTCTGGATTCAAATCGGGGCCCTTTCAGTGGAATTTTCAACTTTGAGAGTATATCCAAAACCTCGTGGTATATAGGAGAATAGGGAGTTTGAAGAAAACCATATGAATGCTGTGCATGACGGAATCTCGTTAGCAGTTTCGGCAAAAATTATGTGGATACTCTCTTCATTCCTAAATCTTTGGTCAAAAATGGATGTACCAATCTAACGCTTATCAATACCTCCTCCGCAAGCTCACGGACTATAATATAACGATCCTTCATAACCAGTCGCGTAACGGAGAAAATTTGGGCCCCCTGCAAGTTAAGTTTTGGGCCCCCAAGTTAGATTTCACAAAGGGTAGGTACTTTGCGGCAGTCAGGCTTTGGGCTCCGCCGCGATGCTGGGATGTACGTTAAGCCACTGTTCATGAAAACAGTTTCGGCTTGGCCAAAAAAATTGACATTTCGAATTGTTGAAGGTCAATAGGTGCGCAGTGCAATGTCGGCAAATGTGCGGCCATCTTTAAAGTGGTTATACCCCACTTTTACAAGTGAGACGCTCATAGTATCATTCCCGAAGTCCTGTTGAATCTAGTGAATGATTTCTACAAGTTATCACTACACTTAATGCAATATTGTACCTCAAGTCATTCGGTCATTTTATATGGGGAAAAATCGAAATCTGGGGAACTCTATACATACATTTCTTCTTTTAGACGCCATTTGCGACTGATTGATATTATAAGCGACAGGGAAAAAATTTAAGCGTGCGCATTAATGTTTCCCCCCCCCCACTCAGAACATCAAATTACCTTTACTTGTTTGTGTGTGGAAGGGGGGATTTATACTTTCTCCATGCACCTAGTATAAAAATTTAATCTGAACTGAAACTTGTTGAATATCTAAATAATGTTAGACTTTTTCGTGACTAATATATGTTCTTTGCATATTTTATCAAAAAGTCAAAATTTTCTAAATTTAAAAATTCTGTTTGTGAGTATGATGGTGCTATAGTATATAATTATATTCTAAATTCTGTATTTTAGTTGTAATGTAAAACACAAGGCATGCGCATAGTTGCTATCAAAGTAGTTATATTTGGAATTTATATCCTTTTTATTCATTTTGTATATGAAACTTAATTATGTAGCGTATGATAAATGGAGGATCACAGCCAAATTTAGAGTTATCTGTAAATGAATCTTCCATATCAAAAACAATCTATTCAAAGTCGATTTTTCCTGCCACATATAACGTTAAGATTTTTAAGGTATCCGAACACGTTCGGAGTACTTTTTAACAAAATAGCATACTAAAACATTATAAATGCTCTTTTAGGACTCGATACCAATAAATATTACTATTTAACTATCGAAATTTAAAATAAATTACCTGAATTTTACAAAAATCACAATTATACTGCTGGCCACCGTAAATGCAACACCCTGAAGGAAGCACGCAAATAACATGAAATTTACAACGTGCATTAGCGGAGGTGAGATATGCAAATGATTAGAATTTCAGCGCAGACACACATCACGCACGCCTGTGGCGCCACCTCAAAGCGCTATTTAAGGCTTGGAGATTTCGACGATTTCAAGTTCGGCAATTGTGTTTTTCTTGTGGTTTTCTAAAAACGATCAGTTATGTCTCGTAGAAAACAGCGATCAGCTTTTGATCAAGTATCCGAGTTCGACAGAGGAAGGATAGTGGTCTACCGAGATTGTGGATTATCTTTCAGGGAAATCGGTAGTCGTGTTGGACGAAACCAAACAACTGTAATGCGGATATGTGACCGTTGAATGCAGGAGGGTACAACGGACTGACGTGGTCGATCGCATTCCCCTCAGTGCATCACTTCACGTGAGGACAGGCAAAGTGTGCGCATGGCAGTGACGGATCGCTCAGTCACATCACGAACCATAGCACAGCACATTGAGTCTGTAAAGCATCATTCAGTGTCTGCGCGTACCATTCGACGCCGTTTACAGCAGAGTGGTCTGTCCGCAAGATGTCCATTGCTTCGTCTACCCTTGACGCAGAACCACAGACGTCTCCGCCGCCAATGGTACGATGAAAGAAGGATGTGGGCGGCAGAATGGAATGAAGTTGTCTTTACTGACGAGTCACGCATCTGTCTGCAACAGCACGATGGTCGGATTCGAGTCTGGAGACACCGTGGAGAAAGGATACTGAACAGCTGCGTTATGCTCCACCACACTGGTCCTGCACCGGGTATTATGGTGTGGGGCGGTATTGGATATCACTCTCGCACTCCTCTAGTACGCATTGCGGGTACTTTAAACAGCCAGTGCTACATCTCCGAGGTGTCGGAGCCAGTTGTCCTTCCTTACCTTCAGGGCTTAACCACAGCCATATTTCAACTGGATAATGCGTGACCACACGTGGCACGCATTTTCCAAAGGTTCTTAGTCAATCACCAGATTGAATTGCTTTCCTGGCCGGCTCTCTCACCAGATCTTTCACAGATAGGAAACATGTGGTCCATGGTTGCTCAATGATTGACCCAGATTACACCCCCAGCTGCCACACCAGATCAACTTTGGCAACGTGTGGTCTGCTGTACCCCAATAACACATCCAAAGTCTCTTTGAATCAATGCCGAGGCGTGTGGCAGCGGTGATCTCCAACAATGGCGGCTACTCTGGCTACTGATTCTGGCAGGAACTACACTTCACAGAAGTCTATAAATTTAATCATTTGATACTTGGTCAACATGTTATCTACAAAATAAATTTTGTTGTGCTATCTCTTGTCTTTCTTGGTGTTGCATTTACGGTGGCCGGCAGTGTATAAATGAAATGAAAACTTCAAAGCAGTTAGAGAAAAAAGTAATAAACATATATTAGTAAAAGTATTACTAAAACAAATTAGATGCATTTATCTAGAAAATGTACTAAAATTTTAATTTTTTTCAAAAATTTGAAAATTTTAGAGCTGATTGAGTAAACATTATAAGAAATGTTACATTTTTTATGAGACCATTATTTAAATAACAAGTCATAACGCAAAAAGTATTCATACAATAAGAAATATTTTAGTACATTTTCTAGAAAAACATAAATATCATGTTTAAAAATTTTCATAGAAATACATTCGTAATATTTTGAGTTATCAGACTCGCCATGATAGATTTTGAGCAATTTAAATGCCCACTTCTGGTACATCAAAAACCCACTTCCGGTTTTTCTAAATTTATAAAATTGATTGTAATTTGCCCTCTAGGTAGTGTAGAAACAAAACAAAGTATGTTTCGTAAAGTCAAAAGATAGCTCTATTCAATAAAATAAAAAAAAATATTTGTCTTTACTGAATATGATCATTTTCAACGTGTTCGGATATCTTAAGCAAATTGTTTTCTTTGTTTTTCGCTATAATATGTGGCATTTTACTGATACTGAAATAAATTAATCTGTTGTTTATTGTCAGTTGATATTTTTATGCATAAAAATTCAATCTGACTTTTTAATACCTTTCCAATGATGATTAAAAACTTTTTTATATAAATTAATTACCGTTTTAAGTGTACCTCGCGGATATTGTTATTCCTTGGATTCATAAGGAAATAAAAATAATTAATCACTGTTTACTGATTCAATATTATCCTTCTGAAGAACATTCAAAATAGGTAATTGATTATTTAAAAAAGATTATTTTAGGCTGTTGTGCAGCTTTCCACATCTGTCCCGAAGATATTAACTAATTGATCTTTCTTGTTTGTTTTCATGTCAATGTTTTGATAAGTAATTCATAAGGTATTAGAAATAAACATCGTTGAGAAGTATTTTAAAATTCCAATTAAAATTTATAATAATATACTACTGAGGTCTACTATGAAATTTTGAATAATTTTTCGATTTTCTTTTGATAATTGTATACTCATATGAATATTTTTATCTAAAGTACGCATTTGGTGTACTGTCTGAAAAAACCTATATTATTTAGTATTTTATAGCATTATTAACTGTGCTTGCTTCTTTTATTTAATAATGAATTTTTAATTTTTAATTTACAACGGTACATATTTAACGATTCCAACTATGATAAGTTTTATTTTGTGTATATTAAATTCGTTTTCTTGCCATTTTGAGAAAAAAGTGAATATCTACTTATTTTTTTAAAAAAATAAGATAACATAAACATCGTCGTTCAATGAAAATCCGTTTCCTTCTTGCTTAATTTAAAACATTCGAGGCCAGTTTTATGATTATTTTAAAACATTTACAGTATTTTTTTCCCTCCAGCGTATCAGTTAGTTACCAGCTTAGGGTCTAAGAGAATCTTATTTTTTTTATGTTCAATTTATAAAACGTAGACAGGTTTTCAAGGTATCAGCAGATTTTGTGTTAAAAAGGTAACCCTAACCTAATTCCAGTTAGGATTTATACCAGATTTAACTGTTTTAGATTCTTGTTGTTTGATAAAGTAATCAAAACCAAAAGCTTAGATATAAACTACAGCTCATTTTTTTAAATTTAAAAAAAAAATTAAATGTTAACTATGGGTTACACATTAAATAATACAAAAATTCTACAAATACAAAATATTGCAAAAAAAAAAATCAAGTATTTGAGATTTTGGCATGCAAAACATACTTAATGAAAGAATTGAAGCTGTTTATAGATAAAAGTAACTTTTTTTACCGTCATGTAAGGATATTTTTAGAGTTTCTTAAATTACAGCAGAGAAAAGTTGGCAAAGTTTAAGAATTTCTATTAAATAACAGTATTATTTTTTTTCTAATGGGGCTGCACATTGGTATTTTAACCTTTGCAGACCTAGTACATTCCCCAGGAACTGGTATCACTTTTAATCGCGGCACCATATATACGATACCAATTACCACAAGTAATTTTGACGCCCGGTTTCCTCCCCAGAGGGAGGCACCTGAGCTCCTGACGATGCAAACTTGCACTAGGATTTGTTTTTGCTGAGAGAACCCAAGCCAAACAGATACTCTAGGGATCTTTTGCATGTCGTATAATCATACGACATGGCGGCTGTCGACTTTCTGCATCACGAAACTCCACTGACTTGGGCCAGGGTCGAACTCGCAACCTTACGTGCAGGAGGCCGGTGAAGGAAAAGAAAATTTATGTCAAAAGGCATTTTGCATTTATTATGAAAGGAATTTCTGTGACTTACAATATTCATTCAAGCAATGTCTTTTGTGGGACTTAAGTTGCGCATCCTAGAAAATAATAACAACAGATATAATAGACTGAAAACTAAAATAAAATTTGTTATGAAATTAAGCGACGTAAAATTTTCAACTGCAATAATTGTATGATCTAAATCTGAATACAAACAGTTTGCCAGAAAATTTCAAATAAACTATTTCGAAGCAAAAAAATGATGAGTAGATTTTTAATGCTTGATAGAGTGTATTAAGAATACTATTACTTAGTAAAATAGTAATTATTTTTTCGAATATGTATGAGATCAACTGTATTATGTATAAGATCATATTGTATAACTGCACAAATAAAAATAAATCATATAATTATCTGATAGTTTCCTTTTATTTTGTACATTTAATCGCTTAAAATTATGTCATATATTACTGATATATGTATTTATAACAAAATTTAATATTAATGTCATTTTAATACAATCTTTGTTCAAAAACCCTTATCGATTTCCTCGTAGGTACTAAATTTCTCAAGCATTTTATGTGTTCTTAACCATTTATGAGTACTTTTCCGTTTCGCCGGCTCAAATCTCGCCAAGTTGGCGTTATTGGTGACTACACACAATATACACATAAGGAACACCAATAAATATTAGTGTTCGTAGGTTTTTCATCCAATTGAGAAAAATTATGAAAAAGACGTGACTGATAAGAAAAGACCATAATTTGTTTTGAAAATTAGGGGGGGGGGGTGTATCATTTTGGTGACTTTATCGCCTGCGCCGGCGAAACGGAAAAGTACCCATTTATGAACAAGTTATATGAGAGAATTTTCTATAAAAGAATTGATGCATTCTTAATCCCTTCAGTACCTTAAGATCCAACTTGTTAAGCTTTGTGATTAACAAGGCAATACTTTTAAATAAAGATGGAACCCATTACTTAAATAACAAAAAAATTATTCAAAAGCACTACAAAAATGTACGTGTACCTTCACAAACTTCAAAACGAAAAAAAAGTTAAAGAAAAACTAAGTGAACTAAAATTTACTAAACAAACCTATACATCTACTTGCCTTTTTTTTAAAAAAAAAAAAATAATAATTTTGCAATACAGATGGCATTGGACTTTAAAATCCTAAATTATAATCAAATAACGATAATTCAATAGCTTCCTCTTATCACCAAACTTCCACTGAACTGAACTCAGAGGCGCAAAAGCCCATGAGGGACAAGGCCTACTGTGCCTATCTCAGTTTATGTGATCTTAGGCGCTGGAGTGCAAGTGCAGATGTTTCGGTCAAGTGGTCCATCTGACTTAAAACCCTTAGTGTTCAGTTCCCAAGCAAGCTTGGTACTCATTTATCGACCCACTGAACGGATGAAAAGCTGAGTGGACCTTGCCCAGTCCAGGATTGGAATCCCGGACTTGTGTGGAAGCGCGATACACTACCACACAGTCACTGGACTTCAGCTTACTAAGACACAGTCCAATAATTCCATTAGATTATCTTCGGTGATATCAGGACGCAAAATGGTTGATTTTTATAAAAGTCCTTCATAGAGTGTGTAACGTGTCCTATACGCGTCTTTTATTAATCCTCTTGGGAAAAATAATTGTTGTATGTTGACAAAATCGCTTCCCGTAGAAGAACCGCGATTTACACTAATGCGAGTTGCTATTTTAACTCTAGTGAAGTGAGAGGGAGGTTGATGGTCGTTAGAGTGCTACAAAATTTAGATTATTACTGTTAATGATTGAAGTTCTCGGAGTTCAGGAAGAGGATCCTACATAACAAGATATCTCGTCAAGTCAGGACGAGTAGCACGAAGTCAGATCTTAGTGAAAGATAAGTGATCCAGCTATTTGCTATAGATATTTAGGTTAGTAATTAAGTTGATCTCTCCCTTTGCTGAAACAACCTTCAGGTAGTAAATTGAAACTAAAGCAGAGGTGTTGATTTTATTATAATGTCTGTTTATTCGGGGTGTCCAACTTCACTAATGACCACCGGGTGAAGGAGTAAGTATTGTACAAGTGAGTGAGTAAGTGAATAGGTATTGTACAAGTGAATAAGTATTGTATAAATGAGTGAGTAAATAGCTATTCCCATCAGATTTTAAGCAACGCGAAGACTATTGGCAACGAACCTACTAAATTTTGAATCTCAGTCAAGACGAGGATAACCCCTGAGCTGCCACCTCATCTCCAAACTACCACACACGTCATTCGTACAAGTGTAAATTATTCGTGACAAATCTCATAATTTTGAATCATGGTCGAGTGACGAAAATGATACATGAACGAGGGCCCTACTCTCTAATTCCCCATCACATCAATGTGAGAACTTAGAGCCTTGAGAGATTTATCGTATTTGTTCCACTATAGAAGTGTTCCCAAACCTTTTTATCGCCACGGACCAGCCAACGTTTGATAATCATACGGCTGCCGACTGGGGGAATTGATTGTTTATATAATTTTCATGAAATGCCTTCCCAATAAAAGACAGAAAAAAACCCACCAAAAGTCACAAGAAGTGATTAAAAAGTGATTCTAATATGGAATATGAAGTGGTTTCCATGGAAGGTCGTACAAACCCGAGAGAAATACACTACAGTAACTAAAATGGAAATAATTTATTGTTCTTTCAGTGATCTGGTACTATTTGATCCACGGAGCAGTACCGGTCCGCGGCGAGGGGGTTGGGGACCACTGCACTGCAGGATGAGTTTTTCGTGATGTGATGGTTCAAACCCACGACTGAAATACAACAAAGCTGACTATGAGACAGTAACCATGACCTCTTGGGTATGGCCAAAATCTTTCACCAACAAAGTTCGAAACATTTATCATAAAGATACTGCGATGTTTCTTTTTAATTTTGTTTAATTATTTATTTTATTAAAACAAGGAAAAAGAGATGCGCAACTAAATGTCAACCTTTTGATCTCATTCAAATTTTGTATGTGGCTAATGTTTTCTAATGCGGCCTCCAAAGTCTGTAGCATCAATCATTGTTCTCTCCCAACGTAATATGATTCTACAGATACCAATTAAAAGTGACGTAACAACGTAAAATTGCAACTGCTTTATGATGCAATATTACACAATCTTATTCTTGGAGAGTGTATTAGCATTATTTTTTGGGGGGAGGGATAATTACCATAACGTGAATTTGAATTCTTTCCCCCCTTTCCAATATACAATGGCGCTCAAATAACGTTCTTAGTCTCCCATTAATCTATACCACAATCACATTTTTCCTCCCTTCTGTAGGAAATATCGCTTTCTATCCAGTTAAAACCGGATAGATGCCAAAACGTGAATAAATAAAATAAATAATATTCTGTGAACTGTAGTCGACTCCTATTATTAATTCACTTCATGATTCTTTGAATCGCAGTTTCCAAGGTCTTCGAAATAATTTGCACATTCTTCGCACTTAATTTATCGGCTTGGTTTTTAAGATTTTTTTATGAGTTTGCATTGTGTTTCTATATTTGGTGAAACAGTATATAAGTTTTAAAATCGATTTTATTGAAAGCCATTATTGAACTACATGACAGGACTATTGCCAGAAGGCCTCGAAAATTTAAATAATGGCCAAATATCAAAAACGACATAGTTAATACCTAGTTAGTATGAGTTAGAACCACACTCTCTTAAATTCTTTTCGCCTAATTTTTTAAGACTCAATGGGCTAAATTCATGACGGTCACATGATTAGTATAGTCACGTGCTCTTTGATTTCATAAATGACATTAGGCTTGTAATTGTGGTTCTGCTTGTAAAATTTAGATAAACTTCAAATTTGAGAAAAGTAAAGATGTTCTAATATCAAAATTCTTTAGAAATCGTTTCAATTTCTTAAAATAAATTCTTGTATTATACGTGTGTTTGTGCTTGTAAATAAAGTGTATTTTGTTTACCTAGGTGCATTATTATCAGTGACAAATATATACTATACATATATCGTAATGCATTTCTCATAGAAGTCTTGTTCTCTGTTGGAGAAAAAAATCTAGTAATCGCTGCGCATAATCTTCTCTTGATCCCAATTTCTTATCATTAAGAAAGTTTTGTATTTTTTTTTTAACATTTATAAACCCCGTGCACCACCGAACGTATAACACGGGGGTAAACAACACAAACAGAAGAAAGGATTACAAAACAAACATCCATGCCTTCTCCGGGATTCGAACCCAGTCCCTGCGGCACCGCAGTCAGCTTCACTGACCACTATACCGGATGGGCGGCAAAGTTTTGTATTGCAAGATAAATGTGGTAATCGCTTGGTGCCTGGTTTGGACAACAAATGGATGCGACTAAACTTCCCAACCAAACTCTCGAAGTCTCTGGCGAGTCACTATAGACATGTATGGCCTGGTGTTGTCCTGAAAGAACACAACACTTCTCCTGTTGGACAATTCTGTACGTTTCTGGTCAACCACTAGCTTCAAACAAATCAATTGTTGATAACAGAGATCCGAATTTAGCGTCTGGTCAAATGGAAACATTTTATTAATGATTCCTTTCCAGTCCCACCAAATGCACAATAGAGCCTTTCTGGTTTGGCCACCGTTTAAGCCGCTTTATCGAGATTTGACCACGATTGTTTTCACACAATGTTGTATGTGACCCATTTCTCATCCCACAATCACCATCCTCTTAAGAAATAGTCGATTTTCATCCGTTTGGTTAAGGCTTCGCAAAAGGAAAAAAAATTCGATCCATTGTGTGTGTGTGTGTGTGTTAATGGGTATGGCACCCAAACAGCAAGTTTCTTTTTCAATCCAGATTTGTGCGAATGGTTTAAAACTGTTTAATAGTAGATCTTTAGCTCCTGGGTGATGTTACGACTACTAACATGGCGGTAAACTTCGAACATTTCTATGATTTTATCGACATTTTCGAAGACAGGCATACCTGAACGGAATCGATGAAACAAAAATTGCACGTAATTGCCTGTTACAGTATTGGTACCATAAACATGGTATACAATTTCAGCTGACTGGCTTGCATTTTCGCCTTTGACGAAGAAAAACTAAAGAATGTACTAAATTTTCTCTTTTTGATTTCCATTTTTAACAACCTGTAACTCACAACTGAATGGACCAAATAAAAAAAAAACATCAAAAGATTTTTTCAGTGCGAAATGTCAGCTTTCTAACGAGTATAAATCTCAAATTGTTTTATCGATGTTTTACGAGATAGCAATCCCTACAACCATCAAAATAACGGATTTCTTCCCCCTCCCCAACCTAATATCGGTTTTTACTGAAACATTTCGTTTTAGTGTAAGTCAATCAGCCACAAACATTAACGAAAACTACCGAAGAATTATATTCCTTTCTAAAGTGATAACTGATCCACCGTTCATCATGGTCAATCAGCGAATGTCTCGTGACCATTTCCTCAAGGTCTTCCTTTTCTACCGTAAAACCTAATAATGGTACTCAAAAAGGAATTGTTAATGATTAGTCAGGTCGTACCTTTTAAAAATGCCTGAAGCCCACAATGAAACATCAGAAAGGTAAAGAAAAACGTGTTTTAATATTCTTTTCTTCTTGATATTAAATTAATATTCATTTTTCTACGTGACTATACTGCCAATCACATTACTCTTTAATATCTAACCTTCATAAATGCGATGCGCGTTCATTTACCTACGGAAATATTCACCATTAATATTCAGTTCATCGGTACAGAAAAAATAAATGCCTTGAAAAATACCCGCAAATACCAAATAGCTTGGAAGTAATTATTCTGTGTAAAATAGAGATATTTCTAAATCAAGGTGATTTATGCTGTTAATATAAGGTCCAAACACAAGGTTTGATTTTGGGGAATAATTATTTCAGGAACTTGATGACAGAGATAATTATAGTTGAACAAGAGATAAAATTTGCAATGATCATTCATTGAGACAAAGAGGAGGCTACAGTGTCAAATGATTTGTTGTGATGTATTATTGATTTTGTAAAAGATAAGCGTTTCAAAAAATGACCGAGGAAAGTATGCTATGGAAATGCTTGGAATCAAAATTAAAATAAGCTGGAAGAAATTATTTTAATTTGAGTAATCTAATATATAAAATTCTCGTGTCACAGTGTTTGTAACCAAACTCCTCCGAAACGGTGCGGCCGATTCTTATGAAATTTTGTGCGTATATTCAGTAGGTCTGAGAATAGGACGTAAACTATTTTTTATTCCGATATTGTAATTAGTTAAAAAGATATTAATTAAAAACCTTAAAACGCTTAATTGTCTTAACCCTGCGCGTTATTTTTCCCGCCTAGCGTCGTGAATGAACAGAGGGCGAAATTTTTCGGTATTCTCGACGTTATTTAAACAGCCATTCGATTATTGTTTTTTAAATCAGACAAAAAATAATTACAGAATCGGAAAGATCATTTCTTTCGCCACGATACAGTATAATTTTTTTTTGCAAAATAATAATATTTTCTATTTTTTATGATTTTTTTAAAATCGAGTTAAGACAGATGCGTTTTTATGAAAATCTTTTTCTAAATCGTTGCGTATGAATTTATTTTCGTGTTATTAAAACGATATTTTGTGTTAAATAAGATAATGCGTTTTCTTTTTGAATCAGTCATTTAAAAAATAAAATGCTAAAAACTTTTTTTCCTATGATTTTTTAAAAAATACTCAAAATTTTAACTCAACATTAAATAACTTCGTCATTTATTAAAATCATCGTATAAAACTTTTTTATGTTTGTAGAATAATGTTGTCCAACATCTGTGTGAATATTGAAAAACTTGCTTAAAAACTACGGATTTAAAAAAAAAATTGTGATTTTCGTAAAATACCGTTTTTGCGAGAAGTAATTTAAACCGTTTTTTTGTACATTTTTTATTTAAAAGTACTTTGATTTTGCAATTAATGTGTGAAATTTAAAAACTTTAACGTGAAAGTTAAGCCCTCAAAAAAAATGAAAACTTTAAAAAAATTCTCAATTGCGTCGAGGTCCATTCACTTTGCGTTAGCTTTCTGTTTGGAAGACTGGCAAGGTTGAGATAGCTTTAAGTCTTTCACTGATACAGAAAAAGGGGAATTTCTTCATAACATTGCTATTTGCGGCGGGACGCTCATTCATATAACGCATCACAACCGATATTTTTTTTTTATTCTTAAAGATTGATTTATTGAAGAACAGTGGAATATAAGAAAATATATCATAAAAAATATAAGGAAATATTCTGAAATATATTTTTTTCACATAGTATTAATTTTTTTAAAA
Source organism: Trichonephila clavata (assembly GCA_019973975.1). NCBI lineage: Eukaryota > Metazoa > Arthropoda > Arachnida > Araneae > Nephilidae > Trichonephila > Trichonephila clavata. The sequence goes on from BMAO01036972.1 coordinate 133,591, forward strand.
ATTTAATACTGTAAATTTGTAAATAAAGGCTTTTTACCTTTTTTTTTTTTGTAGCTTTTTTTTTAATCTAACACTCAAAAACAACGCAATAAAGAAATAAACAGTCGTTTCAATAGGTAACGGTAAGAATTTTTGCATTAATTATATTTGTGAAAAATTTAATTGCGTTTTTACTCCGTTATCATTATTTTATATAAGTTTATTTGCAATACATTTAAATGTATTGCTTTAAATAAATATTTTTTTTAAAATAAAGTAGTACTGTTTCCTGTAAATCATTAAACGAAATTTTTCAATCGTTATGTATGGATTTCTTATAATTATGGTAAGTAAACCATCTAAACTAAAAAAGTTAATACTTTTCTCTTTTGAAATCAGTGATTTAATAAATTTATAAATACCAAACATCATTTATTTCGTCACGATTCGAATTTTTTTCCCTTCAAAACAATAATACTTTGCCTATTTTATGATTCCTTCTAAAATGAATAAATATCGATGCATTTAAATGAATATGGTTTTTAAAAAGTTCATTGATCATCTAGAATCAGTAATTTAAAAAATAAAATGTCGAAAACTATCTTTTTTTTAAAGAATTTTTTAAAAAAACTTTTTTTTTTACAAAATAAGGATATTTTGCATATTTTATGATTTTTTTTCTAAAATGAATCAATATCGGTGTCGAACATTTAGAAAAATCCACAATTTTACTTCAAAATTTAAAATAGCAGTGAAATTTTGTAATTTGAAAATGTTAAACGAGAAAGCCATGACACGCACTCACGGGCCATGCACTCACATCGTACGCGTCACACCCACACAAAAAATCTGGCATCAGAAAGAAAGGAGGAAATTTTAACATAGGGATTAAGTTATACCCTCGGTAAAAGCCCGTGCTACGCCGGCTATCAGCTAGTTTATATATATAAAATTTCTGTGTGTGTGTGTGCGCGCGCGCGTGTGTGTGTGAGAGAGAGAGCTTAAGTCCATAAAAATAAAAATGACTGTATAAAAAATAATATTGATAATAATTGTGGTAAATATGTTAATTTATTGAGACATGATTCTTGAAAATATACAAGTTCATAAAAAAGGGAGAGTTTGTTCAAGTCATATAATGGGAGAAAAATGCAAATTTCAATGCTGAGACAAAATATATTTTCCACTTTCTAGCTGTAAGTGCGTTCTCCAAAATTTATTCATATACTTCTGTAATGCTACAGAATAAGAATTCAAAACGTGGTTTTTATTGAAGGTTGAAGATTAATTTACAGTTTATTTACATATTCTTTAGTTTCTTTTCAATTGAATGGATATGATACTGTGAAAAAATTTTACTATTCATTACTGATAAACAACCTTAAAGTAAGTTCAAGGTTTATTAGAAAATAGAAATTACTTAAATTAACTTTCAAAATAAAACCAGTTAGTGTTATTGACAAATGGTTTGTCTGATCGTAGATTGTACTTCTATTCAAATCATCTACTTAGTGTATCCAGTTTCTATACAGCTGTGTAACTCTTGACCTAAATTGGTTCCTGAATTGACCTTGAAAGTACACTGTACTACGAACTACATAGTGCCGGCTTAAGCTCATTTCGGCCTCAAGGCGCAGATCTACAGGCCTCCTTGGCCCTGGCGGATCTAAGAAGGCTTGGATCCTTTAACAAATGAAACAAAAAAATTAATCTACATACAAAATATGTTTTTTATTTTATTCCTATATAAAAATATATATCAAAATTTTTAAAAAAACAGTATTTTTTTTTATAAAAGAGTATTTAAAATGGAAGCAACATTCTAAAATATAACATAAAAAGGTAAAAATAAAGATAACATTCTAAAATATAACATAAAAAGGAAGATAACATTCTAAGATATTACATATAACATTCTTTTTCGTGGCTTAATATTAGTAAGCTGACGTATGATAATGTCACTATTAAGTTTTTCCTGTGTGCTATATTCTGCGTATAATAGTGACAATGCATCAACGCGTTTTCTTTGCTCAAATTAGACCTTAAGTATGTTTTTATTCTTTTGGGGGCCGAAAAAGATCGTTTGTCTGACGCGTTAGAAATAGTATCGTTAAATAAATTTGCAATAGTTAGAATATTTGCGGAAAAGTTGATTTTGCCGTCTGGACAACCTCAAATTTTTCATAAATTGTGTTTTTGTTTAATTCTTCACAATTCTTGAAAATGAATAATTTCGCTTTGTAAATAAATATTCTTTGGTCTCGTCAATATCATTCCTATATTTCTCACACAAAATGTCAGTTGATATTTTGATTTCCTCCCTTTAGGGTGAAAAAACATTTAAACGGTAATGTTACTTCTAAGTAATATTTAATTCTTTTTTTAAGGTTTTGAGTAATATTGTCGCATATTACATTAAGCACCTAATTTTTAAACCTTTCTTTCGCTTTTAAAGTGATTTCGTTTTCAGTTGTTTCATCAAAAAATACTTTTCTCCTCTTCGCTTCTTTAAGTTCATCTTCATAGTGTGTGTATGTTCGTGGTATCCACCTCCGAAAAAAATAATTCTTTCGTTTCTAATTTGATTTTGTTAAGACTGACGATTTTATTACAAATGTGATGATTCAGAAACTAAAAAATGATCCCCGTAGAAAATACTGAAAAACTATACCATGTGACAGAGACAAAATATATTATAGAAGTTTAAATGAGAGCAACTTTTATAGAATAAAACCTACTGGAGCGAAAGAAAAAAAAAAGAGATTTACTGATGTACAAAACGCTTAAAAAAGCTTTTTATTGTTATCCAATTTAATTATTTTCAAAAGAAAAAAAAAGAGTTTAACTGATTCAGGATGCACTGATTGGAAACATTTGAAATCTCTCGAAGAAAACAAGTTTCAATTGAATTCTGTGGTAGCGTTAAGGTATCCGACAACTTTTTTTTAAAAAAAAAAATAAAGATATGAGGATTTTTTTACCGTTCTTAGATTTGTTTAGTACATTTTAAGAAAAATACGCTAAAGTTAAGAAGAGAAAAAGAAATTATTATTATTAAATGGAAAAAATTGGTAAAAACTTACAAAAAATAACATAAATGAAACCCATTCTATACCAAACGTTTATAAACAAGTTTTCAATTCTGGTGCGTTTCTATGTTATTCACTTTTTGAAATGATCTTCAGGATAAAAGATATTTTAATTTTTAAAAAAATTAGAGCACTTTATCTTAGTTATTATGTGAAATTGCTTAAAAAAACAGTGGGACTGTTTTATAAGTAATATAAGGGACTGTAAATTTTGTAATAAAACAGTGATTGATAAATCTGAAGGTTAAAACACTTCTACTATTATGAAGAACATATAGAAAAAATTTCACAGTTAATTATTTTCAAAACTTTTTGAGCAATCACTGGCCCCGTTTGAACATTTTCAAAAAAAAAAAAACATTTCGAGTAAAACGCGTTTCAAAGTATGACATCTTACTTAAAGTAATGGCATCTGCTTTTATTAAAGCACTTGTAGCAAATGTTCTAGTGAACGGAAAATAATAAAATTGATATTTTTATAAAGCTAATAAGACGACCTATAAAAAAGAAGTATAAAAAAAATTGTCAATTTTTGCCAAAATCCACAATTTTATGGGAGTCGGATACCTTGATAATAAGATCACCCCTTATTGGAGTACTAGATGTTGGTTTGAAAGAACATGTTGAACGCGAAGCTGAGTATTGATTGAAGATTTTGAGAAGAACTGTTGCTGCCACATCAAATTACTTGTCTCTCAGGGATTAGATTTCCATGGATTCTCTGAGGATATAACCAGTCGTCATAAAGAAAATTAAGTTATCTTGTGTATTTGGTTGAATTTGATGACTTATTAACCGAACATTCACAACAATATGCAAATAAAGGAAAAGGGTCACTAAGCTATCTATCTCACCAAATAAGCAATGAATTCCTGGAATTGATGAAAATAAAATTTCTAGAAACTTTCATAGAAGAAATTAAAGAAGCCAAATACTTCTCTATTATTGTAGATTCCAGCCCAGATATAAGTCATCAAGACCAGCTTACGTTTATTCTTAGGTATGTGAATGGCAATACAGTAATTGAGAGGATTTATTCAGTTGGAGGTACACTGCCGGATATTTAACAGAAATAGTTATAATTGAAATTGAATGGGTTAGGATTAGATATTGAAAATCGTCGAGGACACAAACATAGGATAATGCCGCACATATGTCGGGGTGTTACACAAGAGTACAAACAAGATTAAGACAATTTTCACCTAACGCTATTCATGTGCTATGTTTAAACCATTCATTGAATCTTGCGGATAATTTGTGTGCGAGTCTAGCTTGGAAGTAGCTGACTATTTTACAACTGTTCAAAGTATTTACACGTTATTTTCAATTTCCCCTCAAAGACGGAACTTATTGTAAAGCTATAAATGTTCTGTGAAACGATTGGTTGAAACAAGATAGTGTGCCCGATTTGAAGCAGTAAACGTTTTTCATAAAATTTACAAGGCAATATTTTTTTTCAACTATGCAATAATACAGAAGAGAAACCTGCGGTTACAAACGAATCGAAGGCTCTGTACAACAAAATGGATACCTACGAAACAGCTATATTAACATCAATTTGGACAAGGATTTTGGAACGAGTGAATGCAACTAGCAAAACTTTACATTTCGTGAACTTGGAGTAGAACTGATAACGCCTTTGTTGCAGAAATAAGAGAACACAATCTTTAAAATATCTGTTGATATTGGTATTTTACGTTTCGTCATTTTTAGAATTTTTATTTGTATCTGAATGAACGCGTGTTACATCACATAATATTCTAAAACTACAGAAATCTAAATAAGATATTTATTTCATGTCACCGAAATATTTTAAAAAAAATTTAAACCCACATTTTTACACAGAAAGTGTAGTATTATAACAAAATGTTACCTCTAATTAATTGTAGATGCAATTTATTTAGATTTATGACATTATATCGCTTTCAAATTGGTCGCACGTTTTTCAGGGGTCGTTTTAGAATTTTTGAAACAAAAGTTTACAAGTTCAGAATCGTTTAGAAAAACAAATTATATTGATATAATCAGATCATGCTATCAAATATGTCTCTTATTCAATATTTTGAATATGCATTTTAATTACTATTTTTATTTCATTGAATGCATTCAAAATGGCTTTTTATTCATTTTGAATGTATCCTTCACTTTGAAAATGACGTTTTGACATTTAGTATGTTACAAAAATAGTAATTTTCAGAGATTAAAAGAGAAAAAGTTAATATCTTAAATTTTTAAAATTATTTGTGTTGAAATAATGGAAGATGAGAGAAATTGATTTCTCTAGATAGTATAAAATTTATGCACAGAAAAAAGACAAAGAAACTGAGTCATTAAGAACTGCACATAACAAAATGTTTAAAATCTTAAGGGGTATCCGACTAATTGTGACAACTTTATTCTTTAAAAAAATGCAGATATGGGGAATTTTTTGTTTTGTTTTTAGATTTGTTTAGCACATTTTAAGAAAAAAAATGCTAAAATTAAGATAAGAAAAAGAGATTATTATTAATAAATGGAAAAAAATGGGTAAAAATTTAGAAAAAATAACATAAGCGTGGCTCATTCTGTACCAAAAGTTTATGAACAAATTTTCAATTCTGATGTGTTGCTATACTATTCATTTTTGAAATGACTTTCAGGACAAGAGATATTTTAATTTTTACAAAAACTAGAGCACTTTATCTTAGTTATTATATGAAATTGCTTAAAATAACTGTGATTATATTAACATAAGGGACTGTAAATTTTGTAATAAAACAATGTTTGATAAATCCGAAGGTTAAAACACTTCTATTATTATACTGAACATACAGAAAAAATTTCAGTTAATTATTTTCAAAACTTTTTGAGCAATCTGGCCCCGTTTGAGCATTTTTAAAAAAAAAAACCTTTTGAGTTATATATATAAACGCGTTTTAAAGTATGACATATCTTACTTAAAGTAGAGCATCTGCTTTAACTAAAACACTTGAAGTTCTTGTTCTAGTGAACGGAAAATAATAAACTTGATATTTTTATAAAGCTAATAAGATGGTCTGTAATATAGAATCATACAAAATTGTCAATTTTTGGCAAAATTCACAATTTTAGGGTAGTCGGATACCTTAAAACAAATAATACCGCTGCAGAATTATAAAAATGCGTTTTACAAGAGGCAATGTACGGAACTTTGGCAATTCAAAACAAAAAGTACCTAAACAAATGCTTCAGAATTTGTTATTTGTCCTTCCCAGAAAGATTTTTTTTAAAAAAAAAAAAAGAACTTTAAAACTATAAGCAAATTGATATTTAACTTTAGAAAACTGTAATAATTTTTACTTATTTATGAATGAATGATAAAGAACACAGTGTATTAGATTTTGTATCAATTCCGAAAACAAAACTTTCCATATCAATAATTACACATAAACTTTAAGAAACGAATTTGAAAATAAAAAGGCATAAGGTTTTTTTTAAATTGACATCTCTATTGCGTCTGTCCATACGAAATTTATTGGGATTTCCCATTCAATAAAACTTCCGCAAATGTCATTATTCAAAAAGAACAAAACGGTTCAAACCAGAAAAAAAAGGAAAATTAGACGTTTAATAGTAACACCAATAAGACAAGGAAGATAATTGACTTTCCATATATTAGAAAATAGCTGTGCATGATTTTATTCGGATTTGAAAAGGTTCTAACCTTCTGTCTTTCACAGAATTACCTTGAACTGTATTGAAAAAAGTGGTGGCACCACGTTTTATTCTGTTCGTCGACCCTTCGGCCATAAAGTAAAGAATGTGTGCGTGTGTTTCTTTTTTCCCCTCTCTCAGTAAAAAAAAATCAAGGATACATGCAAAGAAAAGTGACTGTAATTACTTTTCTATTAACACTATTAGCGAGCTTTCTAAGTAACTTCAGATATTTTATTGTTACCTTTCCATATAATTTTCTCGTTACTACAGTTGTTGAAAGAACATTTCTAAGGTAAAAAAGAACAATTTCCATATAGAAGAAGCATTTAATCATATAATATAGAGAGCCACACTGAATGAAAGCTACTATTACTCATATACTTAAAAAGCCATCTCTTAGTGACAATTAACAAAATCATTGTGATGTGATAAATTTAAAATATTCTCAACTGTTAATGTTTTCGCCAAAAAAAGTAATACTACTAGTATTTTAATATAGAGAAAATATTAGGTCTTATTAATCCATTAGAACAAACTTTTTACTCTTGTATAACCAGTGTTTTGCCTTGATTCCATTATTTCTGGAATTTCTCAAAAATAGCTTCTAATGAACGATAAAAGAGTATAGTAGATTTTTTTTTACTTAAAAAAGACAATAATATCATATGAAAAATGTGGCATTGTGTAATTTGAAGCATACCGACCAATTAAAAGCTACATATTTTTTATTCCCTAACAAATATAATTTATTTCAACAAATTTAATGTGAACCAAATACGAAGGGGCACCTAAAAATAACCGGAATTTATTTTTTATGTTTCATCTAGCATTTCTATTGAACTCTACATTAGTCCCCTCTTCAAAGTATTGTACATGTGCGAGCCACGACACTTGTCCCAACGCCTTTGCCACAGCACAAAGCAGTTCTGGAACTCTTGGGGAGGGGCAATTTTACGTTTTCCACTGGATCGATACTTGCTTCGATTTTGAATCGTATCATGAACCAAGACTCATCCCCAAATACAATTCTCTTTAAAAAATTTGGATCGCTCTGCACTTAACAATCTTCAAGTCGTGGCAAACATTAGCGCGGTTTTCTCTTTGGGATCTATGGGCAAGCGAGGAACAAATTTTGCAGATACACATCTCATGGCGCAACCATCGGTTAAACTCTTTGGACCGTGTTCCATGACTCATTCGTTTCTTCAGAAACATAGACAATTGTCTTTCGACAATCTTCATCAACGGCACGATTAATTTTGTCAATATTTTAATCATTTCTTCCAGTCAAAAAATGCCTTGGAAATTTGTAACAGGAAAAGACACCCTGCCGGATTGAAACAGGAAAAGCGCTCGTTGACCTGTGATTTTCCCAAAGTATCATCGTTAAAGCTTAGCAGAAGTATCCCAACATTTTTGGTTGCAGTTTTCCCTAGCAGAAAGCAAAATTAAACTCAAACGTTTTGCTCTTTGTAGTCGCTTATCTCGCTAATCTCCAAAGGGTTGAAACAGGAACGCACACAACAGAACACCACAAGCAATCCACTTAACTCAGACTGACGCCAGCTCAGTAACGGTCGCGGGAGACCCCTAACTAACGCTACCTAACACCGAAACTCGTAACTACATAGTATTCATGTGCAACAGTTCGATTCCGTTTATTTCTGGATCCTCCTTGTATGTGTGAAATTTCATAAAAAGTACGCTTTTATGTAATTAAAATACTTTAATAATTTTAAGAAAAAATTATTCTTAAATATGTTATTAATTATGATGATTTAATTCCCTCGTTAATTTTTTCTACAAGACAATTATTTGCAATATAAAAGATAGACTTGCCAATCGATAAATTAAATACCACTGGAAGAGCCAATTAACAATTGTTAAGCTAATTTACATTTAAACTCTTTTGAAACTAATATAAATTTATCCCCCCCTATATATACTAGGTGAGTGAGTGAGTGAATGAATGAATATTAACGTCGCACTGTTCAACTACACGAGGGATTTGGCAACGGACCTCGTAATTTTGAACCATGGTCAACCGATATATAGGTGATATAATCCTTTTTGAAACGGAAAAGTATTTCAAACCAAATGTAAATTTTTATCCAGACTACCTTAATTTTATTCAGACTAAAAATAACACTGATGAAGCTAATTTCAGAAATATTAAAATGCTTTTATCAAAATTTTCAATGTTTAACTTCTTAACTGCAGTTTCGGTATGATTGTAGAACCTCGTCTATTACGACAGTCACTATGTGAAAAGACATATCAGTTCTTCAAACTTTATTATAAACTGTGTAAAACAAAGTTTTCAAATAATACCTGTTATATACATAACAAATATTCATGCAATCTTTAAAAATATAGAAAAAAAATTTAAAGTACAATATTTTTTGAAAAAATGTGGATAACCTTTAATAGCTTTTAAAAGGTTCCACATTTTGAACCTTTGAGTTGAATAAATTTAGTATCATAATTACCAGCTCGAAATGAGCTAAATTATTGGCCGTTAATGCATTAATTAAACTACTCAATTATCATAACAATTTAATTTCTAAAAAATTATTGAACCCAATCATTACTTCCACAGACATTTGGGAAAACTGAAAGGGGCACATTATATCCACGGTGCAAACATTGCATACGTTTTTACATGTGTACACAGCGTGCTAAATAGATCGATAATTATAATTTAGAACTGATATAAAGACCTTGCAGTATCCCTGATGCCTTAATCTAAATTTAAAATTACGTTACACAGAAGATTCTTTTTAAGAAATTGATTTAAAATTTCATTTTTTTAGGTTTTGGGACATGAGAAGCCCAAATATACAAAATATTCAATATGTTACAGTTCACTTTTTGTAAATGTTTTTGTTATATACAATAAAATACGTAGAACACAAAAAAACTTTAGACGAAATATCGGTTAACACGAAATAATGCAACGGTCTCATCAAACTACTATGTATCTTCATGCATTTTATTTTCTCTTAACACGAAGCGAAAATCGCTTAACAGGAAAAGATTTTCCTTCTAGATAATGGAACTGAGCCGACATTTAATGAAATGTTTGAGAAAGTTTCCGTGTTATTGAACTGCCCTACTGTATCATTGTAAGAATTCTTTGCAGTAGATGATAATAATGCGCATACAGCTTCAGTTATGACCTACAAAGGCACATTTTGGAGTTATTTCAAAGCTCAAAAAATATCATTGATGCAGATTCCGATGACGAAAATGAAATGAATGATGCAGCTCCTGTTCCCACATCATCCGAAAAGAGGAACATCATGAAAAGAGAGAGAGTATGCGCAGTTATTTAGACTCATTCTCCAAATGGTAAAATTAATAACAAAATGGACGACATCGAACAATTTGTTGACAGTTTGATGCTAAAAGAGGCAATGCAAAGAAAATTATATCAGATTATTTTCCCAAAACATAATAAATGTTTGTTTTTTGTATTAAATTTCATAAGTTTTTATAAATGTTTTTGTTTCATTAATTTTTGTGAAATACATGCATATATACACATATCTATGTAAATAAAAATGTACTCAAATAAATTTAATTATGTTGAATTAATTGTTTTCTTGCCGATCCTTTAACACAAATTCTTTTAACACGAAAAAATATTTTAGTCCTCTCAGTTTCATGTTACTCGTAACAATTTCAATATAGATATACAATTAATGTTTTTAATATAATAATACTTTTCAAATTTTTTGCGTTGTTAGAAATTGAAGAAAAATATCTGCATAAATCAAATGAAAGGGCTTTGAAAAATATTGAATTGAAATTATTTTATCATAAAATAATTTAAGCATAAGATTAACATAAAGGGGGTAATTTTTTAATCCCTCTAACTCACATATTTACTAGCATATGAAATTTGAAATGGGGGTAAATGAAAGAGAATCAGATGAGCAAAAAAATTGATTTTAATAGGGGAAAAATTGGTTTTGGATGCTCATTAACAGTATAAGTTAATTTAATTATTAATCCATATTAATAACAAATTGAATTCCTTGTGATTCATTGACAGTGTTTCAGTTTTGTTCAGAAGCAACGAAAACAATAAAAGTTATTAAACAATGACCCCTTTTTTATGACGACACAAGTATATTTATTAGATAAAATATTTATTTATTATTAGTAAGCAATGGAAGCTTAATAGCTACGTCTTGTTTATTCATCCAAATTATGCGATTATTTGCATTAATGAACTCTGACACCTTTAAATGTACTCTGTCCACTTAAAATTTTTAATAATAATTACATTCATTCAAGGCCACTCAGTTCTACAAGATCGTAAATTTTTTAATATTTTTTAATTTACTGCTATGTTCCAGCATTACCTTCCATTTTTTACGTGTTTTAAACTTTTCAGGCTTTCAGTATTCCACACACTATACGTTTTATCATAAGTATACTTCAAACTGTAATTTCATACACTGATAATACCTACTTTGCATAAAGACCTTGTGATACGTCGCAGAGCAAATACACATACGAGGTTTGCCCCTGTGATATATTTCATTCTGAAAACGAGACGAGGAAGAAATGTTTCAAAAGCCAGACTATATTCAATGAATATCAACTGTCTGCGTTTCCAGAAACTCAAGTACATTCTGTAGAAAACTACTGAAAAAAAAACCCTTCTAAATAAATCCTTTTCAAACACTTCTCACAAATAACGGCAGCAGTCACTTGTTAATTTTCGAGTTCCCGGAAGTTAAATGACCAGAATATCTGTGCTTTTACAGATGTCACATTTGTATCGCTTATTGAAAGGATGGCATTATACACTGATTGCACTTTTCGTATATTGTGGGAAAGGCAAGGTCATAGTTGTCTTTTTTTTTACTAGGTGACTTTTCATTTCTTCTTCCGAAAATATATGACTTTCAAATGATTTAGATCAAGCAATTGATCTATTTTCTTTTAAATTAATGAAAAAATATTGCATTCATTTTTTGTATCAACCTCCTTGAACGATAGTAGCTGCATGTGAAATATATTTACCATGATAACTGCAAGAAAAAAACTTGTCGATTAACTTTTCCATTTTTAGATGTTTGTTTTTCTTCGATATAAATCGCTGGGTGGATGAACAGAGTGCCTAGCTCTTTCGAGCTTTAACCTCTAACCGTTAGGAATTTGAGTACTTAAACGTTACGACTCTTGCCCTTTGTTAATTAAAAATAGCTTAATAAGGGAGATAAACTTTAAGTAAAATAATAAAAATAAGACTTTAAAAATATGAGAATGCATTAAGTGCTTGAAAAATAACTTCAAAATCAGTGCAAAACACTGAAAATGAAGGCAAATTCAGATCAGTAAGTGGGTCGTCTGTATAAAGTAAATTTTAATTTTATTTTATTTATATAAATCATAAACATAAAACTAGTACAAAGCATAGGCACTATGACAAGTACGCTAAAAATAATTTGTTAAATAGATCTATTTTTTTTTTGACATAAGTCATTTTTATTCAGTTCAGTTTATCCATCCGATGTTTTTTAATTAATCCGGGAGCACTCGATACTAATGTTAATGGTCACTTGGAGAATTATTTTCGCTGTACACGACAAAAATCATCATTCCCGAGCGAATAATTTAACTAAGCGAAAAGTATGTATACTACTTTTAAGGATTTTTCCATTTTTCTTTGATAATTGAGAAAAAATATCAATTAAACTGAACTAAGAAGTTTCAAATGTGCGGGACTTTGATAAAGGAAATAAATCACAGACGCTTTTCGCTAACATTTACAGAAATATTATTTGCAGGCAAAATTGTCATATATTGTTCAAGTTATTGTAGTTTTATTGTCCTTGATCAACAAATAGCGTGTTGAACTTTCTCTTGCCTGTGTCTTTTTTACAGGACGAAGAGTGTCTTGTGGCACACTTGTGGCTTCATATTTTTCTTGATGAAGCTCTTTAGGTAGCATTTGAAAATTTTCCTTTCAACTCAAACGTTTCATGCTCATCGTAAATTCTTCCCTTGCTTGATCAGTTTCAACTTCCTTCAATAGAGATCATGTGTCCATTCCTTTTTTATATTCTGATCATTTACATTTATAAATCATAATAAGTCGTACAAAGCAATCAAAACCACTAAGTTGTTCACAGGAGAAAAATGTAGCATGTGTTCATAGAAAATATTTTGGAATAAAAGTGGTCACGCCGGGAACTCCGTCAAAACAAGTACCTTAGGATTGTAAGAAAACGTTTGCCACTCCCAAGAAAGAGGGAGACATGTAACAAATACATTTTAGTTTCCATGAAGATTATCATATAAGCGGGTACTGTCAAGACCATTGATAATTAAATAATTGGTTTTCCCAGAATTAACGATTTCGTGGGCCTGGGGTGACTCTGTGCCTCCCACGACCGCTCCCAGGTAAAAAAGAAACTTTATGGGAACTAGCTACTGGAATATAGCTACTCTCAGAGTAATAAAAATACTGCTCACTATAGTGCCGATATCTTTCAGTATTTTCATGAAATTCAATTTTTTGGCACAAATTGCGCTGTATAATTGGCTATAAAAATATGAAAGAAGAGTCGGTACTGTATTATACCATCAACACATTTCGCCAAATCAAACGACGTCACCAAATGCCTCGATATGCAGCCAATAGGGGAAACCGTTCCAGGACATGTTCAATTTCAATAGTAACAATAAGGATAGAATTTGATGGTATTTTTTTAATTGGCGTTGTCTTTTCGCCTGGCGAAATCGGTCGATGGTGTAATATGTATTGCGCATACGCATGTCTCACTGAATGTCAATACTTTGCATTTTAGATTTTTTCATGATATTTCTCTTGTACTCTATGGTATCAATAGTACTCAGGTCACCTCTACAATTTCAATAGCTCAACAGTATGTTGATGGCATCCTGTGAGTGGTAGCGTTCCTCTTTACGACTAGTCTTTCTGAAGACATTTTCCAATAAGGTAATTCCAGGTCCCATACAGCTCACATATCTCTGAATTGTCTCCAAGTTGTTTAAACTCTTCTTTTGACAATAAGATCGCCAGACCCTTCACCAATCGGATATGGTTGGCCACTAGATTCAGACATACCAGATATCGCACATTTGCAGCAGCAATGGAAGAATTCTTGTGTGTGATATAACATATCTCATGGTAAGGTTAGAAATCTTTATCACTCTTTTTTTCAACATGTACAAGTGTACTTCACCACCAGACGAACCAACACAATTGATTATTGAATTATACAATGTACAATTACAGTAACCAAATATGGGTCTTACGATTTTGAATTTTAATCAGTTCAATATCTGTGTTTGGACTTTACAAATGTTTAATTTTAAAAAAAGAAGAAAAAAGAGTCAGTTTATATATTTTATAGTGTTTAGTAGGGGGAAGTATTTTATTTTTACAGAAGAGTGTATTGTTAATGTATCATTTTTAGTTTATGTAATTTTTTTAAATGAATCAAATTTTGCAAATTCCTTCACTTAGAGTTGCTTATTATGTAATGTAAATAGATTTTCAAATATTTCTCAAATAAAAAAAAATGGTTACAGTAGAACGTCGTTTATCCGAATCAATGGGACCGGACACCGTTCGAATACGCGATTGTTCGGATAACCGAAAACCGAATGCGATCCATGCAGTATATGAAACCGGACACTATACGAATATTGAAAATCATCACATGTGGGAAACGTGCTTGAAGAAAAAACGAAATAGATGCAAAATGTCGCAATTTAACCTTTATTGTTTAAAATAATCACTTTTTCGCTGTACCATTGTACACCTTCATTTCTTCGCTGCAAGGTCTCTGATTTTCTTGAGCAGCAGTAGTTGAGTAGGACAGCACTCTGATAGTTCGTACCACTCCATAGCTGTCTCTAATGTAGGAAACGCGTCAGCATTTGATGGACCCTTGCTACTTTCATTGTTGTCCTCGTCTTCATCCGTTTCATCGTCGACAGGGTCGGATTCTTCTTGCACGGAAGTCACAATCTTGTCATCATTTAGCATTTGAAATCCACAGTCTTCTGCATTGCATGCCATTGCAGGTTTCTACATCTTCATCGCATTCTTGAAATCCTGGGATCGATTGGACAATGTCGGTCTCTATGTTCAAGACGCAAAGTTTTGTCTCTATGTTCAAGACGTTGCGCTTCCGTTTTGAATTTGAAGCCATAGCAGTTCACAACTCAATTAAAGAGCACGTATAGATCCCCTCACTTGGAAACAAACTGACCTAATATTCCTCGCAGATGTTTACCGAATCGCACAACTGAAATTCCCTAAATATCTCTCATTTTGGGTTTTCCCGTCACCTTTGGCCTCACGCGAAACAACTGTTAGGCTTTGCACACTGTTCGAAAACGTATTCATATACAGTACATGTAGTTGACAAAAAACATTGGTTCGGATATTTGACGCTTCGGATAATAAACGTTCGGATAATCGACGTTCAACTGTAATTTCATAATTTAACGACAGATATCTTGAATCGTTGTATTCAAAATATATTTCTCTAAATGTAACTAACTATCTCTACTATCTTGAGAGATTTGTATAAGCATGCACAGACAGATAACAGTGAACATTGATGTATTACAGTTATTACGGTTATTGTGGTTATATCTTCGATTCATTTTCAAGATTAAAACTTATCTTTCATCATCTACGAGAGTTTTATTTAAAATACCTGCAACACTAACTATTTTATCCAATACAACTATTTAATATACTTCCAGCACTTATCCATGTGACCTTGATGGTTTTTTTTATTTTTAACTTTTATTTCAGGTTTAGCAAGCTTTTTTTGTCTTGAATTAGAATTGCATCAACTGTTTAACTGTTTCATAATTTATGTAATTGGCTCTTCGCAATGGAACATGCTTTTGTTTCACGAAAGGGGGGGGGGAGATGCTTTCTTTGATTTCTATGTACTGTAATCTTAATGACATGAGAGAAACATTATATCAAGAGAAAAAGTTATCTAAGAAAGTAAAATTTTTAAAATTGTTGATAAGGATAAAAGTAAAAATCTTTTTCAATTGAGAAATCCCATTTCAAAGCTACTAATAGCTTAACGCTGGTGGTATATAACCATAAATAAGGATACATCAGAATTATTCATATTTTATACATTTAAAAATGCACTTAATGATGCAAACCTAAAGCTTTTTTTTCTGTAAAACTCGATGTACCTAATTGACAAAAAATTACGAAAACATATCATTTTCCTGTGGTAATTTAAATGTGAGTACTTTAAAATTAAGTTTAAAATAATGCATAGTAAAGAACATATCCTAATAAAATAAGTTTTTTTCCCTTGAAAAATTTAAGGCCACATTTAATAAAGCTTTAAAATTAATCTTCATGTAGAATCGAGTAGAAATACAAGTTATTGGGAAAAAAATATATCTTACTGTAAAATCCGGCGTATAACGTGTTCCAAAAGGTGTACTTTTAATTTTACTTACTTTACCAATATGAAATTAGTATAATTAATACTAAAAATAAAATTACAGTACAAAGACATTTTTGAGAAATGAAAGAAAATGCTTTCTGATTTAATTTTTTATCATTCTTTGAATATTTAAAATATTTTTATGGCCTTTTCTTGTAAAAAAAAATACATTTACTTTTTCCGAGGGAAAAAATAAAATTAGCCCAATTGTCTAATATTTACATCATTTTAAATATATTTAAGGTTCAAAAAACTTTTTTAAAAATATATTATAATTTAGTTTTAAGTTACATCACATGGATTTATTAGGATTGCTTTCTTAGCAATTTTTAAAAGAATGTTAAGGATACGTTCTATATATTTATTTCACCTTCAGAGCGCTTGAAAGGTTTATTAGATGTTTTAATAATCTGTGATTCAAGATTAAGTTCCATTTTAAAAAGACAAAAATAGTTAAATTTGCTTTTAAACAAGCAATTAAAAACAGTGGAATGTCTTTTACGTCAGCCCAGAGTGACTTTGCATATAAATATTTTTTTATGTGTTTTCTAGTGGTTAGTTTGTTTGGTTGCTGTTATAAATTGATAGTAAGGAAACAAATTATTTCTTTTTTTTTATGAATGATATTGACCTCATTTCTTAATTATTAAATAAAAACTTCCAGATATTGTAAAATTGAAAATTGTGAGAAAGAATATAGTTTGGATTACAAATTTGATCAATGAAAATAAAGACGTTCGTATTTTTCGCAAATTTCAACATTAGACTTTTTTATTTACTCCCTATCTAAAAATAAATAAATTATTTTTCTGAAATAAAAATCAAAACTCAGTTATTGGGTGTACTTTTAAAGTTATTTTAAACATTATTTAATTTTCTTTTCCTTATTCCAAAGAAAATAAATAAATTCATGGTGGTTTATCATGGATTTCATGTATCTGAAACAATTTTATCGCCTCTTTTCCTGTGTCAAAAATGCAGCCACTTTTTAAAAGAAAACCTTTTTAACGATACGAAACTGATAACTACTTAAAACGACAGCTCCGTGAAGTATAATCCATATTAAATTATTTAGGTTTGATTTCTTTAAATGAGAAAGAAATATCTATTTCCGGGAATTCATATGCTCCTTTTAGATAGTTATGCTACACTTTGTATGTTTCTTACCACTTACGAAATTTTGACACCTGTTATAGAATGAAGATCACTCGACAATCTATTGTAAACAAAAGATATTATATTCCCAAGCTGATCTGTTTTATCAGACGATAAATTAAGAGTTGGGTAAACACAATGTACGTCATGTATATTTATCGATAAATATTATTTTTTAAACAGAGTTTTCAAACAAATCGCATGTTTTTTTTTTCTATAATAGTCAGCAAAATTGTTAGAATTTTTATCAAATAACAATTCTTAAATTAATTTGTAAGTTTAAAGTAAAGTTGATAATTTTTTATTTTCTTCAATTTATTTTTCTTTAGTTTATTTTTAATGAATTATCAAAATATAAATATTACCTCAGTTCATACATACATAAAAAAACAAAAATATGATTTAATGTTTAAAACACTTAACATTGAACTTTAAGTATTCCAGTATTGACATTTAAAATGAATCTGAATAATTTTTCAAACAAATTTTACGTTTATACTTGCTATTTTTAACATTTAGGTTAATGGTCACAGAAAAAGCATTTTAAATATTAAAAAAAATCGTTTGGAACTTTATTTGAAATAGGAAACTGCTTTGGAATTCATTTATAAATGAATAATTCGTTCAAGATTAGATCCGATCATTCTACGTGTAACAGATTAAATCGAATAACACTGCTTACATAATCTATATAAGGACTTAATTTTAGTAAAGGATCATTCCAACTTCCTTCAAATAAAATAAGATTCTGGAGTTTTTTTCAAGTCTAACAAAGAATTTACAGAATTCTAAAGATTAGAATTTTTATTAGTTCTTGAAAAGAGATAGATTCAAAAGAATAACACTGCTTATACAAAAGACTAAAATTTAAAAGGAGGAGAACTTTATTACGGTAAAAAGCATTCAACTTCCTTAAAGTAAAATAAGAATTCTGGAATTTTAAAGAGTCTATTAAAGAATTTATATAATTCTAAGAATGGCAATTTTTATTGATTCTTACTAAAGGAAGAGTTATAGATTATTAGATTATAATACAAATTTTATTTTAGGTTCCAATAGAACTCTGAAGATTAGTAAGTGATTAAAATATTTAATGTCGAAGCCTCTCGTATGAGTTTATTTATTGATGTATGATGAATCTGAAACTTTTATTAACAGCTTAAAATCTACTTTTTGTCTTCTTCATTGACAGTTAAGTGCATATTTCAAAAGACGAAAAGAATGGAATAATTATTATTGCATTTCTATTTAAATTAATTGTTTCCTTATCTGTATTTGATTATAAATTTTGAGTAACTTGAATAAACGATACAAAAACCCGTAGCTTTTTAAGCTTGTGGCCATCAAATAATGTGAGTAAAAAGTAGAAAAAGAGCAAACCACTTAAGGTTTATTATTACATGTCTAGCAGATTTCTTTCCTTGATGAATTCATTAGCATTTTCCTCGTCCTTTTTCTTCCTTTTTTGAATGTTATTATTTTGAAATTTTTAACTTTGAATGACCTTGAAATGAACTTTTTTTAAAAAACTTTTATTAATATTTTCGTTTACTTTAATGTTAAACAATAAAATGCAATAAATATATTATTTTTATTACAATAAACTGAAGGGTTTTAAAAATATTTTAATCAAATATGTATAGCAAAAAAAATTAGAACAAAATGGGCCATAAAGGTTTTTTTAATTTCAAGTATATGAATATTTTTAATAATGAGAAACTAACTGTAAATAAATATTAATAGTAATTCATTAAAAATAGGTATCTTAATTATGTTTTTACTTACAGTTAGATTAATATTGAGCACAGCTGAAAATATTTATTTGATTTTTATTATTGTGTTATATTCCAATATATTTTGCTGAATGGGTAATAATATAGTGCAATAAGCGCATACTGTTAAAATTTATAGTATTGCATCCTTTATTACCCAATTCAAGCTTTGGCAACGTTTTGGGTTATGTGAAATTTCAATATTTTTAACAATATAGCTTAACTTCGAAATCTACATGGGTTATTTGTTCTTATTTGGGCATAAGTAACAAAGCTGCTGCATTCTACGGAATAAAAAGGTGTACTAAGAAGCCAAATAAATATTTTTCTATTTTGAAAATATTTTAACGCGTTTATAATTTAAGAATAAATGTAAAAAACTAAATTTTACATCACATACTGCTATTGTTCCAATAGCAAAAATTCGTGGGTAAGTTAACTGAATTAAAATTTATATTATTGTGATGAAATTTTACTTTTTTCAGTACTTTAATCTAGCTGCAAAATTCAGTTACTTATTTTCACTTTTAAAAAAAGAAATCACGAAAAATATATATGTAACTTTTATTATTTTTTTTTTATCAAGGATACGTTTCAAATCACAGTCAATTACATGATAGGGAATTATAATTCGAGAATTACATTAAAGATAGTTTCAGGTATATCCGAACACGTACAAATGACTTCTTTAAAAGTACCGTACTAAAACATTATATATATTTTAAGGAACAATACCAATAAATACTGATACTTAGCCAGCAACATTTAAAATAATTTATATAAGTTTTATAAAAATCACAATTATAAGTGAAATTTTAACGATTTTTAAAAAATTCTTTAAAACAGTAAGAGAAAAAATAATAAATTTATATCACAATAAAAGTATTACTAAAATATGCTATATACATTTATCTGAGGAATGTGCTAAAATTTTAATGTTTTATTTTAATAAAAACATTTTAGAGCTACATAAATGGATAAATATCATTAGAAATGTGACATATTTGTGAGGCTAATATTGCGATAACAGGCTATAACTCAAAAAATTTTCATGTAGTAACAATTATTTTGATACATTCCCTAAAAATCAATATAAATTTCAAGTTGAAAAGTTTCATTGAAAAACATTTATAGTATTTAGAGTTATCAAACTAGCCATGACAGATTTTGAACAATTTAAATGCCCACTTTTGGTAGATTCAAGAGTTACATCTGATTTTTCTAATTTTATGTAATTTATTGTAACTCGGCCTCTGTACAGCGTAGAAACAAAACAACATGTGTTTTGTAAAGCCAAAAGATTGCTATATTCAATAAAATAAATATATATATGAATTTGGGCAAAATTAAGCGTTTCAATGCTTTTGGATGCCTTAAAAATATCGTCGTCATAAGTGATGTTTCAAAGTAACTTACTCTCGTTTTAAAGTGTTTGTTGCAGGGTTTGCAGCCCCGGGATCCCGAAATCCCGGTGGGTTTTTTTTCAAATCCCGGGATTTGAAATTTTTCTGAATTATATTTCGAAATTTTTTTCCAAAGTATTGTTGGTCTGGTATTACATTTAATGAATCTTATTTACTTTTTTTGTACTGCATACGTGTAATGTAAGTTTTCTTACTTGTAGAACCCCTTGAAGGGTTCGAGATGGGTATGTATGTTAAACCGTGAAATTTGATATGTTTTCTCTTATTTGCTTCTGTAACCTTCTCCCCATCGCGAGTGGGGTCAGAAAACGGACCTTTTTGTCCACCCTCAGGATATCCGGTGTCAACTAACTTGGACAGAGGCAAGTAGAGTTTTTGGAAGATATTTAGTACGGTTTTCAGCCTCGGGATCCCAGAATTCCGAAACCCGAGATCCCAGTTTTTTTTCCTATTCCGAAATCCCGGGATTAAAATAACTAATTCCGGTATTTAATTTTTGTCTAAATTTATATTTAAAAAGAATTTTCTCAAAAAAATTTTCTAAGAATTTAATTTTTTAAATTTTTTTGTTTTGTTTATGAAATATGTTCGTAGATTTTTTTGTGCAATTATAAGTGCTATAAGTAAAAAAATATATGCACAGTTCTCATTTCTCGTATGAGAAAACGTCGCACAGATCTAAGTGGCTCACTGCAATGCTTACACAGTAATGTAAGCAGCATTTCATGAATATATTTTGTCACAGTTCCTTCTTCAATTAAATATCGTTAATTAATGACGGACCTGCTTGGAAGACTTAAGACACTTCAAATCCCATTGCATTACTAACTGCTCATGCAACTGAATCTTCAATTTCTTAACTTGAAATTGATTCACATTCTGATTCAATAACTGGATCAATTTATATACAAAAACCATTAAGTGTAGCAGAAGAACTAAATAAAACTATCAAAGAAATATATGCACCAATACATTCTATTAGATTTGAGACACTGTCATCAAAAATTCAAAAAGAAATGTCTCTTTTTTGAAAATGGAGGGACACGTGATGACTATATACCTGAAAAGAACACACTCCTATTTAATGACGATAATACCTACTTGTAAAGAATTCGAACGAGCATTTTCTACGGCAGGGCAATTTTTGTAACAAAAATAAGAAGCCGTTTCAATGATGAAAGGCTGGAGGAGCTGTATTTTTATAAGCTTATTTAGAAAAACACAAAAAATGAAGGAATGCTTTTTTTTTTAAATTTCATTATGTACTATTTTTATTTGTTTTTTATGATGAATCAATTTTTTTATTTGTTTCATTAAAATAATATTAAATCAATTTTTAATTATATTTTCAATTTTATCATGCAATTTCAACTATGCTAATATGTAAGTATTTTTAATCAATAGTCCAATTCTAATCCCGGGACCAATCCCGGGATTTAGATAATGTAATCCTGAAATCCCGGGATTGAAAATATTACACGGGATTTCAAACCCTAGTTTCTTGACCTTTTTTTTAATGAACTGTGTATAAGCTGTACATTTTTTATTAAATTTAATTCCTTTAATCCCCCCCCCCATTAAACACTATAGTATATAAAACCGAATACAAATACAGTATATTATTTTTTTTCAAAAAGAGGGAAACGTGTCTAATTTATTTTAAAAAAGTTTTAAAAAATCATATATACTGTTCTTAAGAAGCCTCTCAGGAAAAATATAGTTTATTTTATATACAGTTTTGCAGAATAAAAACTCGACTTTCATGACGTTATTTGATTTTTTGAAAAAGCATTTCTGGTCAAAGTAACTTTAAAATGTTCCTAATACGTCAGAAATACTTTTCTAAAATTTAATTTTAGAAACTAAAAGTTAAAAATACTTAGTTTTAATGACAAAAATAAACTAATACCGGGATTTCTTAAAATGCTTTGTGTTAATGATACCTTAAACAATCGATGTGCATTTATCAAATGTTTTAATTTATAAAATCCTTCACCGAAACGGATATTTTTTTATTTATTTTTACGTGGAATGCATGCCTAAAAATTTTCATAGTTTGTTTTTATTTTCTGAAGATATATTTTCAATCCTCAAAACCTGATCATTTGCTTCTTGACACGTTCTTTCCCATTAAGATAATAGAGCTCATCTTTTTATTATATCTCCACAAGTTGTCAACTACCAGGTGATAGTCTCCGACAAAGGCTTGGTCACTGTTATCTTTTGGGTAATTTCTAATCTCGTGAATTCACCGAAAAAATAACGCATAGCCATCATATTTTTGAAAAGTCGTGAGAAGCTTACCATGTGCAAGTGGTAATGGCAAGAAATCTTGCGTCACTTGATACATATTTTTACCCCTAATTTAATGGAGTTGGCTCAACGTCACAGCAGCCAACTACTACAAAGGGTGGGATTATTTCCTAAACCTTTCTTTACGAAGTTCGATTGATAGCTGACTACTACTGTCGGCTAACACGATGCTTTATACACGAATATTATGGATGTTACTTCTTCTAGCAGGTAGGATTTTTGGATTCCTTTATGGCAAAGTGAAAATATTTAACGCATATTATTTCACGTATAATTCGAATACTTGCTCAAATAGCAACATTTTTATTTCGTACTTGTAGCCGATGTCCCAATCTGTGCTATTGCTAAATATTCCAACAAATTAGCTTAACCCCACTCATCAGTCCTAAGTCCGAGTTTTCACTTGGTTAATTTATAAATTTTTAATTTAATTTTAGAACTTTGTTATCTTTTTTTTTTGTTGTTGTTGTTCGTCATTGAGATTTTGAATTATTGGGATTTTGTATTTTGAGAATGTATTTTGTTTTTCTAAAGAGTTTTGTGTGTTTTATCTCTCTCTCTCTCTCTCCTGTATATATATATATATATTACTAAATGCTCTTCAGTTTTAGTTAGGAGCTTACTTTTTTCTTAATATTCATTAATGAATAATAAATCTTAAAATGCATACATAGAATATAAATTTTACTAGATTTTGTACATACACTTAGGAATTTCTGATACTGAGCACATTATGATACATACCTTCGTAATTTAAACCTACCTCGCCAAACTCTTGTTATATATCATTAGTACATTCAATGGAAAAATTTCTGAACTCCTCCCCTCTATAATTTTTGGTGGTACAATGGGATATTAGGTTTGGTACAATCCACAGAACTTTGCTGAGTTCTCTCAATACCAAGAGATAAAAGAGATGGACTTAATTTCTGTTATTTATTCTTTTATCAAAAGTTATTTTAAAATATGTTTTATTTTCAAGCATTAGTTACTTCTCTTTTGTTTACATGATTTAAAATAAAGTGTCCAGCGTTAAAAATTCATTAGATCTATGAACTGAATATGCAGTTATCGAAAACATTACATACAGTTTAAAAAATATTCAAGAGAGAGAGAAATGGAATCACTATAAAAATTAGAATCAACATGAGAAAGTTAAACTAGATTAAATATCATCCATCGAATAATAATAGATTTTTTATGAATAAGATAGTCAGAGCAAAGTTTATTTATCAGTAATCCAATGAGGCTACAGTATAGTTTTATTTCGGCTACATTTCTTCTACATTATATTATCTTTAATGATTTTTTATCTTTAAAATAATAATTAATAGAATGCTGAAATATCTTACATAAAGAGGAAGCATAAACCCTTCCTCTTTAGATATTCAATATCTAAATTAAAAGCAGGTATCCTTAAGGTTATGGAGTTTACTTAGAGAGAAACAAACGTATTTGAGAAAAATTTTGTCTGCATATATTTCTGAAAAATATGTGCTTCAAGCACTATAAAAGGGAGGACAATATAAAGAAAATTTTTAAAAAATTACATGAAATTTTTTTCTGGAGAATACTAAAAGGCATTCTCAATTTGCAAACTATAATCTAAGCAAATGTGCAAATCATTTTAATGCTTGTTTACTTACCAGGTTTTTATTTTTAAATCTCCAAGGTATTTAATAAAAATATTACCAAGCATATTTAACTTTTTTCTAATTATGGAACAACTTTATTTGCTTATTATTCACCGGCAAGGATGTCTACATTTACAAGCATGTACCTCCGGAAATAGCAGTAGAAAAGTTTATTATTTTGTACCTTTAATGAAAACACGAGAAACAAAAGATTCGAAGAGAATATTAATATTCTTTTTATCATGAAAACTTAGCCTTCAATGCTACGTTATTCAGAAATTTATTTCCTACTTATAACGAAGCACATACAGTTCATTGTACATTCAAGTAAAATAACTTAATCGTGACTTGCTTTAAAATTGTTACATTTTTGATTTTATTGAAAAGGTCTTTGACAGGAATACAACAGTTTATAGTTGTACTATTTGTTATTAACTACTAAAAAGATTAATGCTTTAATACCTATAGTTACTGTTTCATTTTTTGATATTAAAATAATAACAAATTAAATATTTTAATCAGTACAACACATAATGTTTTTTATAAAACGAATATACATCCAGTTAAATATAATCGAGAAGCATTTGGCTTATTTTCTTATTTGAGAAGGTTGAGAAAATTTGGTGTTCTATCTCGATATCAATGACTGGCAGATAGTGTGTTCAAATCTTGATTCCAGCAAGGACTATGCCAAGTGCAATACGAGGAGTGACTGAAGTAAACTTAGTACTATTAGACTTTAAAGTTCTATCAAAAAAAAAGTACGGTTATGCACCTTCGAATTACACTCCTACTCAAAGTTCATTGCCTTATTCATTGTTTAATTGCGTCTAAAAACCAAAATATTCACTGCAATACATTTTCTAAAGTGTAATTGTAGTGTAACATTAATAAAATTCAAAATATACCATTTATTTTATTTTATTTACATTTTTTATCAAAATTCCCCTATTCTTAAATAATATGCTTTTGTGTGCTTCATTTTATTCTCATAAAATATTTCATTATCTAAGTAACTATTACACATGAATATTTTTCTCTTTATCTAGTCTGTGTCAATGCTGTATCGTATACAAATGAGATTGAAGAAGAAGAGGAAGAAGATTCGCTAGAGGAAAGTAATTCGTCGGAATATGATGAGGCTCTACTAGATTCAACTGACTTGAATAACCTTTACAAACCTCACCACTCAAAGGAAAAAAAGAAGCCTCATTCAAAGGAAAAAAAGAAGCCTCATGAGCACTCAAAGGAAAAGAAGAAACCTCATGAGCTATCCAAAGAAAAGAAGAAACCTCATGAGCTATCCAAGGAAAAGAAGAAACCTCATGAGCTATCAAAAGAAAAGCACTCCAAGGAAAAGAAGCCTCCACACGAGCACTCCAAGGAAAAGAAGCCTCAGAGCACTCCAAGGAAAAGAAGAAACCTCATGAGCTATCAAAAGAAAAGCACTCCAAGGAAAAGAAGCCTCCACACGAGCACTCCAAGGAAAAGAAGAAACCTCATGAGCTATCAAAGGAAAAGCACTCCAAGGAAAAGAAACCACCACATGAGCATTCCAAGGAAAAGAAACCTCCACACGAGCACTCAAAGGAAAAGAAACCTCCACACGAGCACTCCAAGGAAAAGAAACCACCACATGAGCACTCCAAGGAAAAGAAACCTCCTCATGAGCATTCCAAGGAAAAGAAACCACATGAACTTTCAAAGGAAAAAGAATCACACGAAAATTCAAAAGAAAGGGAATCGCAGGAGCTTTCAAAGGAAAATAATTCACGTGAAAATTCAAGAGAAAATGGTTCAGGTGAAAATTCAAATGAAAATGGTTCAGGTGAAAATTCAAATGAAAATGTTTCTGGTGAAAATTCAAGGGAAATTGATCTGTTTTCAAGAGAAGTAACAAGAGGTTCAAAGGAAAATAAAAATAAGAAGCCCACAATCTCAGATGATGCAATTTTCTTGCCTCATGAAAAGTTTTGCCAATATTTCTATGTATTTGATGGTGTGGGATCGTACGTTTTTAGATGCGCAAGTGGCCACCGATTTGATGCTGAAAAACTTCAATGTTTGAAAACCAAAGAAGTTAATTGTGGAAAACGCAAGAAGAAAGTTGGTAAGAAATTTAGATTCCGATTGTTCTTCTAATTGAAACTGTTACATAACAGGTTACAAAATGTGCTTTACGCAATTTAATATTTAAAAATAACAATTTATTATTATTATTTTACTTACCTTTAATATGTATTTAACATTCTAAGCAGCAAAATATTTATGAAGCAAAAATTAACAAATACCTGACTTTGTGATTCATTTTTCTATGGATCTTTTTCTTCCTTTTCTATAAATGCATATTTTTTTGTACCCATTTATAGAAAAGGAAGAGAAAGGAATATTCCTAATACCATAAAACAGTATTACATTATACAGAATAAAAGAATTTTTTTCCGGTTTCATAAATATATACTGGGTACCCCGTAACTCAACACGGGGTAAAAGAGGGGGTCCCATCAGTTTTGGGAATATTAAAAGAAAGTTCCCTACACTTGGTTAAGTGATAATTTGCATATTTTTTTTAAAATTTGGAAAATTCACACCCTCCATCACATTATTAAGTACTGTAACCACAATTTCGCAGTGATTTTTTTCACTAACGTGATTTTACATATAGCCGTGCTATTAATCACAGTCACAAGTGGATCAAAAACCTTTACTGACTTAGTTAAAATTAACGTAGTTTATTTGATTCAGGGTTTGGGAAAAAGATGTCACCTAACTTTGACTTTCCATAAAAAGAAAAATATTGCACACAACTCCAGGAAAGTGTCCCAAAAGAAAGTGGCCCCTTTTGTTAAGATTCCAAAATGGTACAGCATTCGCTCTTTGCTATCCATAACAATCAAAAAAAATTTGCAGATCATCTTCATTAACACCCCTTTATTAGCTTCCCTTTTATGTAACGGAATCTTTGAACTCAATTTTTACCCACTTTAAAATGTCAGGTTAATTCGAAATTTTGCTCACTTGTCTAGTACCGATGACAATACAATAATTTCTCAATTTTGTACCATTGTGCTGATCAGGATCCTCAGGATTAAAGTGGATTAACATTTCTAAATTTGGTGAGTAATTCCAGATTTGGCGATTAAAAGATTAAGTTACAACTTAGTTCCATTTACAATAAAAGGGTGCTTTTTTGGTTTTTGAAACTATAACTTATTTTAAAAGCACCTTTGTTGACATCCTCCATTATATATAATCCACGAAATAAATAAAAGATGATCAATGACAAATTAAAAAAGGAGAGCTATTAATTTGATGATTTATTTTGAAATAATACAAACACTCAATAATTTTAATAAGTGATTTCTACATCATTTCTTCATTATATAAAAGAAAGAGAAATTTATATATTTTTATATGAACTTAACCAGTCTCATAGTTTATGTAATCTTTCTGTTTCTAATCCATTTAAAAAAAATTAGATTTGTTAGCAAACATTAATACATCCTTCGCATTACTTCTTACTTATTTCTAACTTTTTTAGTTTCAGCCTTGAGTTAGGAACGTATCATTAAAATTTCGATTGACGTAGGCCGATTCTAAATTAGTCATGCCTCTCAAAGTTACAACCACAGATTAGCTTACTTTGGTAATAATACTGGAATCTGAGGCGCAAATAATTAGGTGTTTTTTATAAGGTTGAAATACGAAAAATTTCATCGACAGCTGGATTTTCCCCATTCATAACCAGATTTGAAAGTGCAATCACACTTCAAATTCAGTCAAAGAATGCGATTTCTACTCTTAACGTACCTATTACCTGCAATACTTACTTTTAACTGAACGGCGCAGAACGAGGTCGCGTTAAGGTGGCAATCCATCAGTCAAAGTTGCAGTTGATTTATCATAAGATTATGACAGCAAAATAAAAGAAAAGCTGAAATAAAAGAAATCATGGAACTTTTCCTTCTAGATATGACATTGTCTTATTGAAGACTGAATTTCTTTTTTTACGAGCAAAGGATACGCTAGAATATTCGTTTTATTTATTATTTGAATGAAACAAAGTAATGGAGCAAATATCAAAAATGAGTCATGTGAGTTAATTTTTTTAAAAAATTAAACTAAGAATTATAATAATAATTTTATATTAAATGATAAAAAATTTAATGCACAAATGTACTGAAATCGAATAAAAATGGCGTTAATTATATAAAGCTTTAATTTTTTTTTTCGTTTTGAAAATGGAATTTTTTTTATATTAGCTTTTAACTAGATATTCAAAAAATAATAAATAATAATAATAAGTAATAAAACTAAAAGTAACAATTATAAAAATCATAAAAATATGCTAAAAACAAAATCCAAAAAAGCAAGATTCAAACAATTTTTAATGATATACACAATAGGACGAATCGAAAACCTTTTTCAGAATTTCAAAACCCACCTATGCGGAAAAGATACTTTTTGGTATATAGATGAAAGGAAATATAAAATAAAAAATTAATTTTTATGTTAAGTATTACCACAAGGAATTAAGATATTTAAGCTTTTTTATGGTAAAAAGTAAAAGTAATTTTTTTAAATAAAAACAGGTATTTTAGTACTTTTTAGTACATTTATTGCGATGAAAGGATACCTATTAAATAATTGCAAGAAAAAGTATAAGGTACATTTAATAGCTACTTTAGAATTAAAATTCTTCAAAAAACCAACTGACGAAATTTCTGTGTATGATGAAGAAAAAAAGCTTGGATCGGACCACATTCGACTGTGCGGGGAGAGAGCTGGAGTTGTAGAATGTTGCATTGTACATGCTACTATTCACAATTCAATACCTATTCATGAATAATAATCGTTTCTGGTTATTTATATTGTAGAAAAATAATTTTAGTTTGTCTTATATAAATAAATCATTTAACTAAAATTAATTCCCCCTCCCCCATTTTTTCAAAAATTAAATCATTTTTTTTTTGGCAATGTTAAATTCTTAAATTAATTTTTTATCTACCTTTCTCCTAATCTCCATACCATAGAACAGCGGTTCTTTAACTTTTGAACTACGCGCCTTCCTTTTAGGTATCAACCTAAAAGTAAAATTATTCGTGGACCCCTCCCCCAAGGTTTTGAACACCCCACTCTGACTTCTAACATTTGGTTGTGTGATTTAAAAACTCTTCAAAAATCCTAAGACTGCCTCTGCTACTTACAGAGACTTTTTAATACTTATTTTGTGTGTTTCCCTTTAAGAAAACAGTTAGCATCTAGTTTTAAAAATTTACATTGTAGTATAATGGCTGAGTGTCGTTGCAAACAATAAA
Source organism: Trichonephila clavata (assembly GCA_019973975.1). NCBI lineage: Eukaryota > Metazoa > Arthropoda > Arachnida > Araneae > Nephilidae > Trichonephila > Trichonephila clavata. The sequence continues at coordinate 163,432 of BMAO01036972.1, forward strand.
AAACTGGACTTATATATTCTTGATTGAAATACATGTTTTGGTAGAGTTTTTTATTGGAGAAATTTAGTGATCTAGTCTGGAATGACACATCTTTGAACGTTTCCGCCAGACCTTTGAGAGTCTAAAAGAGAGAAATCTTGACATTAAATGAGAGACCTTCGAGGAACCCGGGGGTTCGCGGACTATATGCCATAGCACATCTCTTCCGCATAGATAGGTTACGATTAATAATAATTTTTTTTCTTCGTACAATTGCAATCCATCGTAAAACAAAATAAATAATAATTCAAAATTAACATAAAAAATCAAATGTTATTTTTACCTTATAAAAAGAGTTTTTTAAACTTTTTTTAATGTATTAAAGGACACTTTGATAATAATCGATACAATTTCATATTTCTTTTATAGGAAGTAGCGAGGAGAAGAAAGTGGGAATTAGTTACAAGTGCCCCAAGTGGAGTGGTCTGTTCCAGCATGAACATTACTGTAACCTTTACTATAGCTGCCAAAACAAGAAAGCTCAATTGTTTATGTGTCCTCCAGGAATGTTATTTGACAATTATAAGAGAGAGTGTGATTACCGTGAATACGTTAACTGTCAGAAGAGAATTGATCCGAACCGTAAGTTTTTCCTGGTTGCTGTTTTTTAAATCTCTATTTTTTTAAAAAAAACGTGAATCAGAAAATAAACGCGCGCATGTCTCTTTTTAATATTATGAACACGATAATGTTATTCATATTTGTTTAAGTACCCTTAAAATTTATTTTAATAAATAATTTTACTAGTTCTTACTCTTTTTTTATAATTTTTATCGTGATGCATTTGAACAAAACATTCAGTTCTTGCAGCATACCAATTTGTTCACGACGTTATCGACAATAGCTTTATTATGAATATATGCAGCTACTGTTATTTGTGATCATTAGGAAGTACTATATATGTAATATTTTTAAAAGCATGACATATAATACATTTTTCTTCAGCCGTTTTACTTACAGCTTATTTAAAATTCGATTTGAAGAGTTTAATCATTTATCTATAAACTGTGTCAATACATTTTGATCAGAATTCATCAATCCTTTAATCTATACCAGAATGCATTGCGACAGAATACCATCATAGCATTGAAATAAAAATATATGCCTTGAATCAAAATTTTCTATATAACTTTTCATTATTTTATATCTTGCTATAAAATAAATTTTGCTTGAATAAATCCTTCATCATGGTATTCCATTGAGCAAATAAAAAAAAAACTTAACATTGTTACATCTCAATATATTAAAAAAAAGTTTCTCGTGATGCTGTAAAAAATTATTTATACATAAGATACAATTAGTAAAAATAGGTCGCAAAAAGTTGAATTTATCTGAAGAAAACTCGATTTTCCTTGGGGTCCCCTCTTCCACCTTCCAGCGCTTTCGCGAAAAATTCGCTTACGTCATAGATCGTTATTACAGATTTCTCCAATAATCTAAAGAAGCATCCATGTGGTCGCCAAATATGATGCCAACTCGGCTACATCGCTAATATTTCGCAAAGTTTTCATCGAAACTTATTATAATGTGAGGAACGGCATTGCTTGCGAATATTAAATTTTTGTCATAAAATAAATACAACATAAAGTAATATTAACGTATTAAACATCCAAATATAGATTATTTACACAATTTTAAGATGTACATTGGGAGTTGGTCCGCCTTTAAGGGGCACCTTCTTCCTTGTAATTCCAAAAATATTCAAAGAAATTAGAACTGCTTTTTTCCCACAGCAAATGAGGATGACACTGAAATACCAGAGCGACCGGATCCTAATGAGATAACGTATGATTGCCGAGATAAGAGTGGAGTTTTTCCTCATCCCACTATGTGCAATAAATTTATTCGATGCTGGTTTGGAATCCAGGAAACATACGCGTGTCCAAGAGGCTACTTATTCGATGTGGACCTCATGAGCTGTCGACCAATGAAATCTGTTTATTGTCAAGACAGAATTGATCCCCATGGTGAGTTTACTCTCTTTTTACATAAAAGTCAAAAGAAAAAAAATTTAGTTTTTTTTTTTCAATTCACAATTTAGATTTTTTCCACCTTATATCAAGTGAGTGAAGGAATGTTTACTAACGTAAAGTGCAAAAGACCCGAAAGCTACTAAAACCATATGATTTACGGAAGAGGTTTTCCTGATTAGTCCAGATACGCGGATGATGCAAAATTACATCATCCTGATGTAGAAACGCTAAACTTTTAGCTTTGAGGAGATAGGATTATGGTTATTTCCGGTTAGGCGGGTAAACTAGAAATTAATTAGCACGCGGACTCAAGATCATTATGAATTAAAATCCCTCGAAAAAAATTTAAGGAAATAGAGCTATTTCCGATGAACCTTGTAATTTTGAACCGCTGTCAAGTGGCTCTGAATGTGAAACCATAGTGTTAAGAAAATCGCCAAAACTGCACATACTTTTTTTTTTGTCATTTCAGAAAAAACTACTGTTAGCGAAACAACAGTAAAAATTACACCTACTTATACAACCCCCACTGAAATAACAACTACTGAAACTGAAGAACCAACAACAATACCTACTGAAGAACCCGAAACACTGAGCCCAGAAACAGAAGAACCCGAAACACTGAGCCCAGAAACAGAAGAACCCGAAACAATGAGCCCAGAAACAGAAGAACCCGAAACAATGAGCCCAGAAACAGAAGAACCCGAAACACAGAGACCAGAAACAGAAGAACCCGAAACACTGAGCCCAGAAACAGAAGAACCTGAAACAATGAGCCCAGAAACAGAAGAACCCGAAACACCGAGTCCAGAAACAGAGGAACCCGAAACACCGAGTCCAGAAACAGAGGAACCCGAAACACCGAGTCCAGAAACAGAGGAACCAACAACTACAATAAAACCCCGTGTAACCGCTCCAGAAACAGATTGCGATGAAGATGATGTAAACTGCATCATCGATGATTTGGGAATAACTCCTGACTGGTTCAAATGTCCTGAAGCTATAGGAAGTTATCCTCATCCAAGCAGCAAAAAGTTGTTCATCTTTTGCCTCAACTGGAAACCATCAGTGAAGAAGTGCGGACAAGATTTGATATTTTCTGAGGAATTGATGACATGTGATCGACCTAATTAGTATAGAATTTGAGTAAAAATGTAATAAGTAAATATTTCCAATGACTTAATCAAGCTGTAATTGTTAATACCGAAAATAAACGCATTACAAAAATACAATTGCTTTAAATCTCAATAATTATTTTGCTTAACTAGTTATTTCTTATGAGAGAAAGATAAATGTATAAACTTTGCTCTATAAAACAACACGAGGGCTATTAGCGGTGGACTTCGTAATTTTAAACTTCTGTCAAACCTGAGCCGGTACCCCACTCATTTAATTTCCACATCACACAAACATGAGGACTTTGAGTCATGACAAACTTAACGTGCATCAACTTCACTACAAGGCAGTCTTCAGTGGCACAGACACAAAGATAGAAAAAAGGAGGGCTTAAGGGGAAAAGAGGGTATTCGTTAGGCTTAGTAATATAAACAGCAATATCGAAGTATTCTTTTTAAATTAAAAAATAAAATAAATTTCTATCTTGCATTTTTTTTTTTTGTTATAGGAAGGAATAGTCATGCAGGGATTTGTTTTATTTTTGCCTCATTATTATTTTATTTACTATAGAGAATCTATCAAGAACCGAATACTTAAAATCTTTTTTTTTAGATCATTGATTCCATTACTCTGAAAATCCCAAGAAACTAAGACAGATACATACACATCAGAAAGTAAAATATATACAAATAAATACTATTATTTTTCCTCAAATTTCGACAACTTCTTGATTCTAAATGAAATGATTTTCCATTTAAGTGTCTTTAAAAATACATAAAATGTTAAATAGAATACTTTACAGCATTGAAATTAAATATTATATAGCACCATATTATTTACTATGCTTATTTAATCCCACTATATATATTTATTATACACTATGCATTATAATTACTACACATATTTCAACCACATATTTACAATCCCACGTTTAAAAACACATTTACTATACATATTTAACCCCAGTTTTAGAATTTTTTTTATTCTATTAATTTTAATAGAGGGTATATAAACCAAAAGTCTTGCTTTCATTATAAAAATTCATTACAAAATAACAATTTAATGTAATTTTTGTATCATTGGATAAGTCATTTGTTTTTGTGCAGTACATGGCGCAAATGTTTCGGGAAACATTTATAAAAAAGACAAAATCTTCTGCCGAAATGGCGTTGATTCAAGAGAAAGCCCAATGTTTGCTTTGGTTTCAAGAAACGAATACGTTCATTCATGTCCAGCGTAAATTTCGACGTTTTTATGGAAACAAACCTCCTGGTACAAAATCATTAAAGCGGGGATATGAAATGTTTAAAGAAATAAGCAACGTTCAGGATCTTCCTAAAAGTGGCAGATCTAGTATGAGTGTAGCAATTGTTGAACATGTTCGGCAATCATTTCAACAGAATCCTAATTAATTTGTGAAACATCACAGGAACATCAAATATCACAAACAAGTTTGGTAAGAATTCTTCATAAAATGATTAGGTTGCATGCTTATAAAATGGAAGACATGTTAAAGAACATTTAGTGGTAACAAAAATACCACACTTATAGACATTCTTCGAGCTACCAAGGGGCCCACTTTAAAATTTACTACGACAAATGATTTTATAAAAAAAATTCAAAGCACATCTACATAATATTGAAAAAATACCATGTCTAATTATAATAGTTTGAATACATTAAATATTTATAATCGGGTCAAGACTTGGTTCACCCTGTATATAGATCCAATTATAACATTACAATAACACTACAAATTATTTAAATACATAAGCAAAATCATTATTACTTTATTATTACAAAGGAGATTATTCTGAAAAATTATTTACATATAATTATAAACTGTCTAACAATTATTTTTTTTAAAAAAAAATTCTAGAGTATGATGACGAAGAAGAGGCAGTTTTGATTGATCCCTATCCAGGTTTCTATTGCTCAGCGTACAATGGTCGCTTTCCTCTTGAAGAAGATTGTTCCATGTATTATGAATGCAAAGATGGAGAATCCAAATTGTATGCTTGTCAACCAGGAAAATTGTATGATTCCCGACAAGAAACGTGTAAGCCAGCCTCAGAAGTAAATTGCAACAGAGATGGTGATGAAGATATTGGTAAGTATATGTAGAATCATGGATTTAATATGATTTCAGAACTTTCAGAAAAGATACAAGGTTATATTGCTTGCTAAAATAACTTAAACATACTTAAGAACCTCACAAGATGATAAGTCCACCAACGTTTGTTTATTTTAAATTATTACTCTACGCTGGAAAATTTTTTTAAATGAATCTTTCTCCGCAAAGTTTTTTAATAAAATATGCAGTAAGAATCCAAAAATTTAATATAAGTCCATTAAAAAAAAGAAAATGGTGTGCTATTGGCTAATAAATGTCATTACCTCAGCAAGAAGCATGATTAGCTATATATAGGTGTATGAATGTAATGTACTCCAAAATTCAAATAGACTCGAAATTGTGAATTAAGGTATTCGACAACTTATTTTTAAAAAATGGAGACATGGGGATTTTTTTTTGTTTTTGTTTTTAGAAAATTTTAAGAAAAATATGCTAAAAGTTTGAGAAAAAGAAATTATTATTACTAAAATGGGTAAAAATTTACAAAAAATAATATAAATTGGTCCCGTTCTATACCTAAAGTCTATAAACAAATTTTAATTTTTCAATTCTGATGTATTGCTACGTTATTCATTTTTGAAATGACCTTCAGGATAAGAGATATTTTAATTTTTACAAAAACTAGAACACTTTATCTTACTTGTTACATGATATTGCTTAAAAAAACAGTGATTACATTAATGTAAGGGACTGTAAATTTTGTAATGAAACAGTGATTGATAAATCTGAAAGTTAAGACACTTCTACTATTATACAGAACACACACAAAAAATTTCACAGTTAATTATTTTCAAAACTTTTTTTAGTAATCGCTGTCCCCGTTTGAGCATTTTCAAAAAACACATTTCGAGTAAAACGCGTTTTAAAGTATGTCATATCTTACTTAAAATAATAGCATCTGCTTTTACTAAAACACTTGTAGTTTTTGTTCTAGAGAATGGAAAATAATTAACTTCGTATTTTTATAAAGCGAATAAAATGGCCTATAAAATAATTTTTTTTTAAAAAAAAATCTCAATTTTTGAAAAAATTCACAATTTTAGGGTAGTTGGATACCTTAAATCGGTTTCACGTGAGATAATTTAGTGCCAGTCAACTCATTTCGAGCCACCTCTTCTCCAGTGTGAAGAAGGGAAAGAATTTCTTTCACACGAGGACACAAATTTGATTGAAAGGGGAGTGCCGCAGCAAAGCTCACAATCTCATTAAGCCCAAATAATTATAAAAAGTATAGTCTCCATTTTCAATACACAAGTAGCCGCGTATGAAGATCGTAGCTTTCATGGTTAGTTTTTAGTTGAGTCAACGAGTGGAGAGAAGAGCTTGGTTTTCGAGAGCTTCAAAGGAAGGAATGTTAGTTAACCATTGTGTGAAGGGACCCAGAAGATTTCTATTTAAGACTAGCTCCCAATTGTATACTCCTATTACATGAGGCACAGGTTGACTCGTGTGAAAGGGCCCTTAAAATGTACTGTAACAATATCTGGCTATAAGCAACTAAATGCATGTTGATGAGATGAAAAAGTCAAATGTAAATAATTCTTTCAGATGAGTAGTTCAAAAATGCTGACAAACTCTTGAAATACTAAATATTTAAGGATAAGGGATGTAAAGAATATTGGGAATTTTCAAAATCGATACTCTACAGAAAAGACAGTGAAAATATGAATGCTGTAGAGTATGTTAGAGATGCCATCATAGAAGAGAAAGAAAACAATAATAATATTTATTGAGATTATGCATGATAGTATCCAAGAAGATAAGACTTTTTTATGTATGTATATTAAAGGAAATTGAGAGAGAGAGAGAGAGAAACACGCAATATAAAATGAAAGTTTATTTGTTTTTCGCCATAAGAATCATTAAAAAAAATTAATAAAGAGCTCTTTTTAAATATTTCGAAACTATAAGATTTCATATATTGAATTCATTAAGAAATATATTTAAATTAAATTTCGGTTGTTACGAACTGCAAAAATCATTTCATTTCTTAAAAATATAGAATGTGACCTATAGCAACAGAGTATCATATATATATATATATATATATTTATATATATGTTACCGGCAAAGTATGAAATTCGGCATTCCTAGGAATGCCTAGGCATTGTATAAAATGCCTAAATCTAGCCGGAAATGTATGAAATAATTCCTATTTCACACATTGCCTAGGCATTCTATAGAATGACTAATGAGAAAACGGCAAAGTTTGAAATACATCTCAGATTCGTTTCGAATATTGCAATTTGGCAAGACATAAAACTTTTAATGCGTATCTCAGTCTCAGAATTTGTTAGTTGTACATTGTTGTTTGTTTGAAAATGTCAAAATACTCAATTTTACTTAAACATTTGTTCAACAAAAAATTGTTTTTTCCTGTGCTGCCTGAAAATGGAGGAACAAGCTATAGTGTTGGTGAAGGTGTCATGGTCTGTAGCAGGGGTCGGCAACCTATGTGACACGTGGCACGCGGTACAATTCTAAGAGGCACTTTGCACTACTCAACAAATTTGTAAATTTTTCAATTGTTTCAAAAGTGCTCTACTATGTGGTTTGCTGAATCATATTGGTAGATTGGTTTGACACGCAACAGCTAAAAGGTTTCCGACCCATGGTCCATAGACATGAAACAACTATTCGACGGCTAGTTGCCCAAAATTCGAAATAAAAAATGGTTTTTTCTATACTGAAGTTACTTACTAGAAGTTGATAACTGATATACAAAATGCTAAAATGACTACTAAGAAGGAACCCAGGGACTATTGGTTGCTGAACAGCTATGATGTCATGTTTGTGGAAATTAAAAGTAAACTCATTTAACCTGTTAAAGAAGGCGTCAGTACCATTAAACAGTGTTCTCCAACCCCTGGTCAGAGACCTTACAGTGAAAAAACGAACGTGTACAATAGTAGAGCGAAAAATAAGTGATCATTTTTCACAATAAAGGTAAAATTGCGACATTTTGCTCTGCCGCGGTAGCCAAGTGGTCAAGGTATCGAACTCGTGGCTGGCGTGTCATGAATTCGAGCCCAGTATCACTGAAAACCCACTGTGTAGGGGAGCGATGCACGTTAAATCTGTCGAGAGCTCAGAAGTGGTAGTTAGGAGAGGGGATGCCAGCTCAGGTGCCGTCCTCGTCACTTGACCATGGTTCAAATTTACGAGGTCCGTCTCCAAAAGCTCTCGTGTAGCGACGTTAATATTCACTCACTCACGCGACATCTGGCACCTATTTTGCTTTATAACTTCACGTTTCCCGCATGTGATGATTTTCAATATTCGTATAGTGTCCGGTTTCATTTACTGCATGGCTCGCTTTCGGTTCTCGGTTATCCGAACAACCCCGTATCCGAACGGAGTCCGGTCCCAATTGATTCGAAAAAAAGACGTTCTACTGTAAAGTATAAAATCAAAACAATTTAAAATATAAATAATCAACGTCACACTCTTAGCGGGCCACCATAAAATTATCAAACGTTGACCGGTCCCGAAGATAAAAATGTTGGGAAGAACTGCTATACAGTATTGCGTCACGGATTCTTTTTTCCCCAATGGGACTACAGATTGGTATTTTTACCATTTTCAGACCTAGTACATTCCCCAGGGGCTGATATCCCTTTTTAGTGCGACATCATGTAGGCGATACCAATTGCCACCGGTAATTTTGACATCCAGTTTTCTTCCTAGCGGGACCTGACCTCAGACGATGGGAACTTGTTCTAGGAATTTAATTTGCTATGAGCAAAATTAAATTCTGAATTCTGGGGATGTGATAGAATTTTGAAAGAACTTTCAACCAAATTCAAAAATTTTACACGTTATGATATTGAACTTGTACATATATCCACCTTTGTGAGCCTTGCCAGAAATTATTTAAAAAAAGGTATTGTAGTAAAAACTTTCCGAATGCCAATATATTGGCACTTGTAATGAGGATATAGGATGGTTTCTATCGACTCTTAGAACTTCTGAGGGAATTTGAATACAAGTATATGCGAAATCACAATTTAGCAATAATTTTATTTAATAGAAGTCTCGTTATTTTGACAGAATACATTTGTACTTCTAGAAATGTAAGTCATTGATATAATATCCTAATCATAAACTTTTTTCATACTTTGCCTAAATAGATTTAGGTATTCTATAGAATGCCTAGGCATTCTATACAATGCCTAGGCAAAGTATGTAATAAATCTCATATTTCATACTTTGCCTAAAAACGCCCGGCATTGTATAGAATGCCTAGGCATTCTAGAGAATGCTGGCATTTCATACTTTGGCTGTAACATATATATATATATATATATATATATATATTTACCTAATTAAACAATTTCAGCCATATTATTTTTAATTCATTTTTTAAATTTAATAATGTATTAAAACAACTTAGAAGAACAATTCTCCCTTGAATAAAAATATTTTCAATATCTATTTACATAATATAGTATAGGAAATTTCCCCCAAAAGGAGCGATTTCCTTGATTATACCAGTTACTCTCAAATTATACATTTCGGTATTTAAGGCCACACAATACACTACAAATTTTTTAAAAAAACTGGGATTTTTTTTGGCATTTTTTGTCGCCTATATCATTGGGTAGCTATCACTAAATTTCAGACCTAATAACAGATTAGTTTTTAAGATATTTGAAGTTGTTTTCTTCGGTTTTGGTTTCGGTTTCATTTTAAAGCCTTTTCTGCGCTTAAATTGAATTAATCAATAATGTTTTTGAGCTCCTTTAACTCTTTCAGTGTAAAAAATGCTTAATAATTTCAACTTTCATTACTAAAATCATTTCTGCTTGATTATGTTTTGAGTTCTCATAATTACTTAATTAAGATTGATTTCAAGGCCAATTTTTGTTTGAAAAAAATAGTTTATATAACTTAGAACCTTCATCATTAATTTTTTCTGTTGAAAAAATGCCATGGCCGAGACGTCCTCAGGTTGCTATGAGAAACAGTATTACGAAGAGATAGAATACTACTGAAAATGATGTATCTAAAATCTATTGCTGTGATACTGCAATTAGACTTCCGAATATAAGTACTGTAGAACGTCGTTTATCCGAACGTATATTATCCGAAGCCTCAAATATCCGAACCAAAGTCTGGATACGTAATCGAACAGTGCAATGCTAAACATTTGTTTCCTGTGAGGCCAAAAGTGACCGGAAAACCCAAGGTGAGGGATATTTGGAGAATTTCAGTTGCGTGATTTGGTAAACATCTGCGCGGAATATTAGGTCAGTTTGTGAGGGGGTGTGTACGTGCTCTTTTGTTGAGTTTTGTTGATGTAGAAACCTGGATAGCATGCGATGCAGAGGACTGTGGATTTCAAATGCTAAATAATGACGAGATAGTGACTTCCGTGCAAGAAGAATCCGGCCCTGTCGACGATGAAACGGATGAAGATGAGGACACTAACAGCAACAATGAAAGTAGCAAGGGTCCATCAAATGCTGACGCGTTTCTGCGTTAGAGACAGCTATGGTGTGGTACGAACAACAATCAGAGTGCTGTCTTACTCAACTACTGCTGCTGAAGATAATCAGAGACCTTGCAGTGGAAAAACGAAGGTATACAATGGTACAGCGAAAAATATAAGTGATTATTTTCCACAAAATTGCGACGTTTTGCACCTATTTGGCTTTTTCTTCAAGCACGTTTACCGCATGTGATGATTTTTAATATTTGTATAGTCTCCAGTATCATATACTGCATGGATCGCATTCGGTTTTCCGGTTTTTATCCGAACAATCGCGTATCCGAACGGTGTCCGGTCCCAATTGATTAGGATAAACGACGTTTTACCGTATTCTGAATTCAAGTATTGTAGATAAAATTGAATACTTCTATGAAGTACCAAACTACATTGAAGTAAACATATTGTAGTACTATATTTTAGTATTTTAAAGTTGCGCAAAAAAAAAACCAACTCAAATTTGCTTAACTGCTTTAATTTAAAACTAAAACATTAAATTTTATGTACAAACTTGGGGATTTTTAGCTTAGTAGTATCCTTATTATTTTTTATATAAATGATTTGTGTTTCAAAACTTTCGTTAAAAATTTTGTGTTAAGATTAGGCGGGATAACCAGTCGTTGTAACAAATGCTATCGATGCTATTCAAAAATATATGTATATTGTGAATTTTAAAAAAAATTCAGTCATATTTAATTAAAGTAGTTTTTTAATGTAATGTAAAACTTAAGTTAAAAGGTAATATATTAAAAAGCTAGAGCTTTACAGGCACTATTATATTTTTCTTTGTATCTTATAATAATATAATCTGAATATAAAACAAATTATTTTTACTGTTACTGTCTCCAAAAAAATATTTTGAAAAAAGGGCATTGTGTGTAGTCTTAATAGTAATAAAACTCATTATGTAAAATTTCTAATGCCTTCTATATGCATCAAATTTTATTTTCAAAAAGCTTGCTCTGTTCAGTATATATATATATATATATATATATATATATATATATATATATATTATATCTCGAAATCGCTTAGTATGAAAAAAAGAAGCATAACTAGTATTTAATGGTTGCGATTGTAGCCTTGAGTTTTTGTAATCCATTCAAACCAGTTTTATAATAAATATACTTATACTATTAAATATTTTTCTTCCTTTGCAGTTTCCACATGTATATTTTAAGTACGTGTTTTGATGCTGTAGAAATTATTTAATATATATATTTGGGATAGCAGATAATTTTCTATGATAGTCTAGGGGGGGGGGGACGGAAGAATAATATTCTCTCTTTGGAAACACATTCTAGAAACAAAAAACATTGAAAAAAAATTATTATTTAAATTAATAATATTGACTTTCATTGAAAGTAAGAAATATAAATGTATAGTAATAATGGTTTATTTCCAGTTCAGTTAATAAAGCAGCCGTTCTGAGGGTATAGTGGTTAGTGACGCTGACTGCTGTACTGTAGGGCTTCGATCTAACACCAGCGATCGGGTGGTATTAACAAGAACAGTTCATAAAACGACTTCTAAATTTGTTGCATATTTTCAATTTTCTCTGTAAACAAATTAAAAATAAATGGATTTTATTACAATAACTCCATAAGTTCACTTTGAAACAAAGTGACCATAAGTTCATTATGGAATTCCTCCAAAGTAAATAATTATTTGATGGCTGTTTTAGTATTTTTCATAAATAAAAAATTAACATTCAAGGAATACGAAACGTACAATCTGTGTGCATTCTTTAATAATCAAAATGAAATTTCACTGTACATTGCAATACACATCTAATACCTTCATCAGATGAGGACTTCTTCTGCCCCGCTAGAGAAGGGGTCTTCAAGGACGAAGACAACTGTGGCTCCTTTTACCACTGTAGGAATGGGAAGGCACAACATTTGCAGTGTCCAGATGGTGAACTGTTTGATACCGATTGGAAGTCTTGTAACAATGAAGATCAAGTCATTTGTGGAGATAGATCACTTCCAGGAGGTGCGTAACCCATATTCATTCAATTCTTACAAAAAGTTCACACTCTCTCCCTATATTTATTTATTTAAATATATATATTGTTCAAATTTTCAATCGTTAATTAAATACTTTTTATTCCTCCCTTGAAGTTCAAATACATTTTTTTAAACTTGTAGTGGATGACACTTGATGTTGATACAGTTTTTTCAAATATTAATTCATTAATTAAAATTTATTTTTTAATTTTAAATTTATTTTGCGTTATTTCTGACGAAATTCGAACTAGCACCAACAGATGGCGCCAGTAAGTTTTTCAAACGAATTCTTTTTCTTGGCTTCAAATATATTTTTTTAAAACTTGGAGTAGTTTTTCAAATATTAATTCATTAATTAAATTATATTAACTAAAATAAATTTTTCTTTGTTGATCTAAGTAGGAATTGACTAAAAAAAATTATATAGGTTGTTTTTATATAAAAAGAAGAAAATGCCATCCATACACTTTATAAGTTTAATGTAACAGATAAAAAAAACTTACGATCTATTTTTTTTTCAATTGATAATTTAACTGAAGTAAAAAGATATTTAAGAACAAATAATATTCGAAAAATATAACATCCCGTTTAGTTAGATATATAAATATTGTTCCTAACTTATATATTTAAACTAAAATTCCTTTTTTTTTTCTATTGATAATTATAGTAAAAAAATAATAAGGGAAATTCGTTTATTACCATTAGTTACTTTTAAAACAATTTTTAAAAGATACTAAGGAATTTTAAATCTAAATATTCGAAATGTTTATTAAATGCTTGAAGACTAAGTTTCTGGAATTAGAATAATTCTCTATACGCTTATAAATAAAGATAAGAAATGACACACACACAGAAATTATAAAAACTTGTTATTTTAAAATTTTACTATTCGTGACTATTTAAACATTAAAAAGAACATTTTTTATAAAAACACACAAAAGCATTCACGCTATTTCTAATTAAGTTAAAATTAATATAATTTGAAGCCTAATATAATTTAACAAACATACTTTAAGCCTGAATTATAACTTAAGTATATTTAGATGAATATATTTTAAACCTCTAACGGTTACATTTAAACTCTGCCTTCCCTTGACAAATAACGACAGCCAGGTGGCGCTACTTGTTCTTGGGGGAAAGGAGAACGTTTTTCGAGAGTTCTTGTTCCGCCGGATGGTCCCCGAGCTATGGATACACGTGGAGTCAGGGAAAGCCTTTCCCTCCTTTGATGTCTTATGTTATTTTGTTTGTGTGTGTATCTCCTTGTGTTGTGGAACTTCATGAACATTAAAAAAAAATATCTTGTTCCTGTAACCATCAAAGGCTGCATTAATTAGTATTTCACAACATGGGAGCATTACAAACCTAAATTATAATTTAGCAACTATACTTATTCGCGAGAAAATACATTAAACATTTTTAACATTAACTTTTAAAAAAGATTTTTTATGGATTTCTGTAGTCATATAACTCGTTCAGTTATGTGTATTTTTATTATATTAAAAAGAATGTATATTTGATAACGTATCAAGTTATCCATTAACTGACTATACCTCATATTTCTATTTTCCGACATTTCTAAAATTTAAAAAAGGATTAACTCCACTAAATATGTAGTTTTCCAGTTTAGTTCACACATAACACTAAAGACGCATTTCTTATCAAAATATAAAAGATTAAATATGTAATGCGCTGGTATCACAAAGAAAAAAAGCCTTCATTTGGACATAGAAAAGATTCCAAAAACTTGGTTTAAGATATTGCGCTCTTTATAGAAAAACGAAGTCGGAATATATTAATGCTCAATACTCTTTTAATTCGAAAAAATGTATGAAAAAAATTGAATATCCTATTTTTGTCTAATACTTAGCATTAGGCGAAAACGAAGCCCTTTAATATGAAGCAATCATATCGATGGAATATTTTGCTTTAATTTCATTTGTACCATTCTAATCTCCATGAATCTGTTTAATTTCTTTCTAATTGGCATGCCCCTCTTTAAATGTATGAAAACGTTCACTGTGTATGTTTCTATCACGTTTCCAGATGACCCTGAGGACGACAATGATGAAAACGTTGTAGATGACGATCCCCCATTCCAATGCATAAAGCCTCACGGCCGTTTTACCCACGAGGATGTGTGCAACTGGTATTACAGATGCAAAGACGGCAAATCCAGCATTCGAATCTGCAGGAAGGGTCGGTACTACGACAGTCGACGGAACAACTGCTATGATGAAGTAGACTGTGGGAACAGGAGGCCAGGTATGTCCTTGAGGCTGGAATAGGCCTCGTAAAAGTCGTTACAGATTGCAATAATTGGAATAAATGATGCATTGTCCTTAACATAGTAATACAAGAGATAGAAGTATACTCTTATTCCCTTTTAAGGGGAACTGCGGTTTTAAGCAATTTTTTTATTCGAAATAAAAAGAACTAAAATAGTTGGTTATTAAATTACATTCCATAGTTGTTTTTTTCATTAGTTTTTTTATATAATTCTTGCAAAAATGAATGACGTTATTTACAAGCAATTACACATTAAATCAAATTACACATATGTTTCACTAATGGCATAGCTTTTATTCGAATCTGTTTTCAGCATCCATTTAATTTACATTTATTTTTCCTTGTACCTTGAAATGTAACAAGTGACTTTTTTAAGCTTTTATTTAACTTACAATGTATGTATGTATGTAATTTGTTCGGGTGGAATTTTCCAACTCAATTTTGAAGCTGATATCTTCATTGCATTGAGCTGAAATTTTGTATACACGTTTAGTTTGGATGACAATGCATGTTTTGACCATTTATATTCCGATATTGCAATTAATTAAAAAGATATTAATTAAAAACGTTAAACTAGTTCGATATCTCTGCATTGTTGTAATAATGTTATTGTTACAAATTTCTTACGATTTTTTTTTTTAAATGAGTCAACATCGATGCGTTTTTATGAAAATAATGTCTAAATTGTTGCGCGTGATTTTTTTTTTTTTTTTTTTTTGTTTAAATGAATCGACATTCTGTACTAAAACAGCTCATGCTTTGTTTTTTTAGAATCAATAATTTATAAAATAAAATGCCGAAAACTTTTTTTTTACGATTTTTAATCTCATAAAACTTTTTTTTTTCGTGTGTAGAACATATTACTCAAGATCTGTACGAAGATTGAAAAAATTGCTTAAAAATTACGGATTTAAGAAAAAAATTGTGTTTTTCGTCTAGTACCTTTTTTGCGAGAATTTATTTAACTAGACTGTTCGAAAATAACCGGCAAACACCTAGCAACAATGATGCGTTGAATGAAATGAACAGACTGAGAAACCTGTCCAGTGATAACTAAAAAGTAAAAAATAATTAAAAGTAAAAAAACTTTTTAAAAAACAAGCTTTAATTTAAACGCGCTAAAAAGAATAAATAAATTTTTCTTTAAAACTTTTTTTACTATCAACTTCTAACGTCATTACACAATTAATATGATATAAAAGCTTGTCGCGAGATTTACTTCTGCAGATAAACAAGTAAATTAAGTAACTTGATCTGATTGATTTTAATTTTTAAAAATTTCAAACTAAGTAAATAAGAGTACTTTAATCTCGCGACGAGCTTTTATATCATATTAATTGTGTAATGACGTTAGAAGTTGATAGTAAAAAAAGTTTTAAAGAAAAATTTATTTTATTCTTTTTAGCGCGTTTAAATAAAGGCTTGTTTTTTAAAAAGTTTTTTTACTTTAAATTTTTTTAAACTCATTTTTCAATTCCTACTATTAGCTCACTCTCTCTCTAAATATTTATATATTTATCTTGTTCAAATTTTCAATCGTTAATAAAATACTTTCTATTCATCCAATCAAGTTCAAATAAATTTTTTTAAGCTTGTAGTGGATGACACTCAATGTTAATGCAGTTTTTCAAACATTAATTATTTATTTTAATTTAATTAATTACTGGTTTTTGACGCCAACTTAAATTCGTCACCATTGTTGTAACAATGTAACTATTAAAACAATGACAAAAGTTGGCATCGAAAACCGGTTTTTCAGCCAAACTAGCCATACCGGCTACATTGTTTCAACAACGCAGACAAATCATGCTCTTTTTTAATTCCTACTATTTTAGTCCACTCTCTCCCTATATATATATATATATATATATATATCTTGTTCAAATTTTCAATCATTAATAAAATACTTTCTATTCATCCATTCAAAGTAGGAATTGAGTTAAATTTTTTTGTTTTATTTCAAAATGAAATCGGATTATAGTTTTTAAAAAGAACTAATAATTTTAAAACTTGAAATATTATTCAGAATCAGCAACAAGTGTTTAGTACCAGCCTTTACCCACCCACTTCGCTGGATATTTCATGATATAATGGATTAGTATATTTATATATTTCTTAAAGTTATAGCTATCTAAATTTTAGCATTAAGCTTTCAATTGTATTCAAAAACATTTTCATAGCTCTCACCTCTTGACTTAAAAAATATAGGACTTAAATATCTAGAATGTGAAAGTAGAATTACCTTCTACGCCCCTGCAGTCCTCCCCTTCAGAGTCGGTTTCTGCAAAATTCATTTTCAATGGAATTCTACTCTACAGTAGAAATATGCTTGACAAGTTTCAAGTCCGTTGGTCTAATAGTTCAAAAATGTGAATTTTTATCAATAACATCCCCGAGCCTTAAAACTCGTTTTTAAGCGTTGCCTAGTCAAAAAATGTCGCCAAGTATTATAATCGTTTTCTAAACATAAACGGGGACAGTTTTCCATTATTGGCTGCATTTTGGGAACTTTGCACATATGCACACAAATTCTTTCTTAAGCAAGAGAGTCTTAGAAAAAAATTCAATAAAAATACATTTTAAATGTTTTTTTTATTTTGTCGAAAACATACTTACGGTTACACTGAAACATCAACGAAACTCCCTGCAAAATTTTGGAACGATACCACCAACGGTGTGAATTTGTATACGTCCCAAGCAAATATACCACCATTCAGATTTATACATAAGATAACAATGACAGAATTTTTTGAATTATTAAAGAGCTAATAATACATACTATAATTGTAAAAAATTCACAAACTAAAATATATCCGTTCAATCAACCAGCGTAAACAAAATGATAATGTTAATTTGAAAATGCAAACAATATTTAATATTTATAAAAAATGTTTCAAAATTAGAAAATATTTACATGAAAGACTATGCACCTTTTGTCAGATTAGAATATATGTTATGTCATTTAATCTGTGTGTGTGTGTGAAACAAAATCTACTACCAACTAAACAATTATTTATGATACTAACCGTAGAATCCCTTGTCGTCCGCTTTTTGTTTATCTAGTTTTCATTTAATTATTTCTTTCGCTCAAAAACGTACTACATTTAAATTACTTTTAAACTATTTGTTTTATTAGCCTTCCCTTTTGTGTCATATTTTTACCACACGATATTTTAAAAATAAATGAGAAACATATTACAATGTTCTTTTAAAATCAGTTGTGATATTGCTTATTCATTCATGAATTATTGAGAAGAAAGTCCTTTTCCAACAGATGAACAGCGTCCAACTCCTAAACCTAAAGAAGAATTTGTCTGTCCGTCCAAAAACGGAAAGTACCCACATGAAAAAGACTGCAGTGCCTATTACGTCTGTGAAAAGAAGAAGCATAAACTGCGCTACTGCTCCAATGGAAAATTATATAATGAAAAGTATAGAAGCTGTGAAAATGAAGACAAAGTAACATGTGGAGATAGAATTCATCCTGATAGTAAGTAGATATTTTTACATACATGCTGTATATTTCCGTGATAAATCGAGAATTTTTTTGTTGAAAATGAGGGTTTTTTAACATATTTCGTTAGCCTCGCGCAAGCGATTTTAGTCTCAAAACTTTTTGGGTGTCTTGAATGGAACTGTTATTTTAAAAAGAGGAAAAAATCACATAAATTCTTCAATGCCAGAATCTGAGTTTTAGAATTCATTTATAGTAATATCTGAATGAATATTATCATTGTGCATCAATTGTTTCTTTAAGAGCATATGAAACATAGGTCGATGATCCCGTGACGTTTAAGAATTTTGCTTTATGTACATTTACCAAGCAAAAAAAAAATGACGCGGAAAGTAGGACTAGCACAAATAGCGTGCAAAAAAGAATGCTTTAGTTTCTGTCAGGGTTACCAAAAATAAAATTATCTTGGTTGACGTCAGGCGTTTTACTTAACAACAATTTCATTAAAAATTATCTGACGCGTTTTAGCTTCTTGACAATATTTATTACCCTCATATGTCTTATGAGGGTAATAAACTTGGCCCTCATGGGGACAAGTATGAAAACTACAGGGATATCTTTTATTTCCAACTTGTCTTATATACGGGTTTCGATATTTAAGTATTTTTTTTTTAAGAAAAAGGCCCTCTCGACTTATATTCGGAACTATACGGTATATAAATTATTTTTATTGTAAATTTACTGGATGCAAAATGTTTCCTTATAGGCCTAGTGATATTCCGGTGATCACCATACGAATTTCTTGACCGACGATGTACAAATCCACTTACGAATTCAAATTGTAGTTCTAACAAAGACGATTTCTAATCTCGGCTTAAAAACTGTTAGAATTTTTTTTTTTTTTTTAAATTTATCATATTACTTCATATATCAAATTCATGGAGGATTTGAAATCCAACTGTTTTTTTTTTTTCTCAAACCAAATGATATTAAAATGTTTTGTATTTTAAAATTCATTAAATTTAATTTAAACTCAATTCCCTAAAGACTTGAAATCAAATCTCTCAACTGAACTCTGTTGTTAGAGTGATTCATATTTTAAATTTAATTAAAATTACTTTATACCCAATACAATTAACATTTTGGTGAATCAAATACAGACTTGACTTGAACAGACATCTCCAAATTTTGATTCAATACACTGAAATTAATAACGACAATTAATAATTCAATTAAAAAGTTGTCACTATAGATATGTTTACGAGAAATTACATAAAAGACATCCATATATTGCATAGGATATAAACAGGTTTTTTTTTAAACTTCCAGTGGATCCTGATGAGCCTGAAGATGATGTAATCGATCCAAATCCCCAATTCGAATGTAACAAACGGTACGAGCGGTATGACAGTTATGAATATTGCGATTGGTACTATCGCTGTCACGACAAGAAAGCAACTTTAAGGCAATGTCGAAGAGGAAAGTATTACGATTCAAGAAGAAGGAAATGCCTTGATAGCTATGAAGTCTCTTGCGATGGAAGACGGCTCCCGAAGGTTAGACGTTTTCCCCCTTATTACCCGATGTACTGAATTAATTTCTTTCGCTCGAAGGTGTTAGACCTAAGCTAACATTAACACAGTATTCATGAAATGAAAATAGAAGGAAAAGAAAAACAATTCTAAACTTTAACAGTAATGCACGAATTGTGCTAATTCGGTAATTAGTTCACTTAATCTTAATTAATTACATTCAAAAAATTAGTGGGGTCTTTTATTAGTCCAGCACTCAAAATAAGAAAATTTTGTGAATTTTATAGGAATTGCCTAATTATTTAAAAACTAAAATATAGTCTTTTTTAAGACAATAAATGGCAACAGAAGCTGTCAAATACCTAATAAAAGATTATGTAAATATCTATATCTATCTGAAATTTAAGTTGTTCACTTTTTGATCGCAAAGTTATACCCAAATTATATTTGAATAATGCCTGAAACACTCCATCGAGATTGTGGAAAGGTTTTTAATGTTATTTGAAAACGTTGATTAAAATCAAAACTTTACCTTTATTTATTTCTTGGGAGAAATAATGTCTTTTTAATTAATTGTAGCATTTTCAAATAAAATGAAAATTTAAAAAATTATTGTAATTTTTTTTCAAAAAAAATTTTAAAGAAATTATTGTAATTTTATAAAATATATTTTCACTAAACTTTCAAAAAAGGCTAAGAAAAATCTTAGATATAATGAAGTGAAAAAAGAATATAAAGTTTAGTTGTTAATATATTCAATATCAAATCATTAATTTCTTTAGAAAAATATTATATTTAAATGAAAATATTTTTTGCATCTTCCAGAAAGAACAACCACCACTACAGAAGAGCCAACAACCACCACCACGGAGGAGCCCACAACCACCACTACTGAAGAACCTACAACCACCACTACAGAAATACCTACAACCACCACCACAGAAGAGCCGACAACCACCACCACAGAGGAACCCACGACCACCACTACAGAGGAACCCACAACACACCACTACAGAGGAACCTACAACAACCACTACAGAAGAACCTACAACAACCACTACAGAGGAACCTACAACCACCACCACAGAGGAACCTACAACCACGACCACAGAGGAACCTACAACCACCACCACAGAGGAACCTACAACCACCACCACAGAGGAACCTACAACAACTACCACAAAGGAGCCAACTACTACTACAGAACAGCCTACAACCACACTGAAGCCTTCTACATTACCTCAAATTGATGAATGTAAGTTACAGTTAAAACCTTATCTAAAAACGATATTTGACACATTAAATTTATAACTGTGTGTTTCATATCATATAAGACAGAATATTTCTAGAAACAGGGTGAAAAAGAATCTTAAAAATATTCAATGTTACCAATTCAAGGTAACCTATGGACAAAGCAAGGTAATATAATAATTATGCACATGATAAATTTCAAATTATTTTCAATATGTATATGTACATCTAAGGTAAATCTTTTTAGCTGCCTTTTATCCCAAAGCATCAGATTTAGTTTTATTCCAAATATTCCTTTTTTAAAAAAAAACTCTTAACTAAAGCAAATATATAAATAATTTTGGCATGTAGAATACATAATACTAAAATTTCTTAAGCTAAGATTATTTATTTTTTTTGGATGCATGATTTTTTATTCAAAAAAAAAATAGATCTAATAATCATTGATTTAAAAGAGATACCTATACCTATCTTGAAAACATATAGCTTAACGCTACAAAAAAAAATCAACTAATATGAATAAAAATTTAACTCATTTAGATTTTCTCGAAAACAAATAGGTATAATTTATATATCTCTGAAATATCTCAACAAATGTGAAAAAAATCTGGAAATATGAGACAAAATAAAAATCTCGATCAGTCATTATCAAAAGGCTTAGGTAATGGCGTAACGTACACCCCAGCAGCCCCCACAACGCGGGGGGGCAGGGTTCTAGAGGGGCCCAAAGTCTGATTACTGCCATGTACCTATCCTTTGTAACATCCAACTTGGGGGCCAAATGTGCTCCATTACGCCACTGGGCGTAGGTCATTTATTAACAAATATTCTGACACACATGTACAATGTGTAAGTATTCCATTTTCTATTCCAGCCAATAATGACAAGATAGTTGACTATTTCCCGGGATACAACTGCAATGGCGATGATGGAGATTTTGCCCATGAAAAAATCTGTCACTATTACTACAGTTGCTATAACAACCAGCCAGTAGTTCGACAATGCCCAGATGGCATGTTCTTCGACATAGAGCGAGGCAGTTGTAACGATTGGTATTTGGTGACCTGTGGCGATAGACTTACACCAGATGGTAAAATTCTGTTTTACTTTATCTTACCAAATTTTGTTCAGCTGATTGAATTTATGAAACATTTTGAAGAACATTTGAGTAGGATGGAAACACATAATGTATTAAACTGTAAGATAAGCACTTAAATAAGTTAAAGAAATCGCAGAAATGACTGCTTATTATCATACATTAACTTATGGAGTTTTGTGTCTGGAGATTAAACAAATAAATATTTATTATATCAGAGAAAAAATGCCAAGAAAGAAATAGTCTTATCTTTCTCAAATCTATTATTACACAAGCCATTTTAAGTTCAACAATGCTTGATGAAATTTTCAATAATATATGCGCACATGCATGTATGTGTAATGAAATCAAAGAAATAAAATTTATATATTAATTTTTTTCTCAAACTTTTCCTATCTCAAAATTTATTAAAAATCTTAAGATATATAAAATTTAAATCACATATCATATTTTGTTGTCAGAGATAAGGCATTCAAAACATTTCGAAATTTTACATAAAAGAATTTAATAGAATTTCTCAGTAAATCCATTCATTAAGATAAAACGTTACGTATAGAGTAACACCTAAACTCTTTGTTTCTGTCAAAGAAATATTTCCATTTTTAAATCTGATTACTAAAATGAACAATAAATTTAAGCAAATTATTTAAACAATAAATATAAGAAGTCTCTACATAAAACATTCAAATAATTTCAATGACATTGAACTAGAACTTGAGCTGTTGTACATCATTTTCATAAATCCTTCCAAGATTAAAGTTCTTAAAGGTGAGTCTCATAATTTAAAGAAATCAAAACTACAGAATACAGCAATTTGTTTATCAATATCATGTTAATATAAGCAATTGTTCCGAAATTTCAGTCATTCACTAAATAGAGTATTTGTATTTATTTATTTATGCTTCCAGAAATCAATCCTTTGGACGACCATCAAAGCACTGAATATAATAAAAAGCCAACAACTACTGCACCAGTGACAACTGAAGGTAAACTACTACGTTTTATTAAGTGTTCATAATCACTTTAAAATATTAACTTAAAAAATATTTAAACAACAAAATTTATTAAGAAATAAGTACTATAATGCTATATATATTCGCGGACACACAGACGTTCTTGGAAATAAGAGGCCGATTGGCTTGCAAATGCTGCCACCACGCGCAAAATTGTCATTAGCATTAATATTCCTAAATCATTTTAGAAGAAGATTATGAAAGAAAGAATGGTGAAGGCTTGGAACTAAGAATATCTCATTTCAAATAAAGGGAGCTTAACAAAGACATTTTTCTAACTATAAATAAGAGACTGTCCTGCCATAATTTGTATACTAATTACAAAGTAATCCAATTTCTAACTGGTCATGAAAACTTTAAAAACTACTTGAACAAATTTAATTTAGTTTCATCATCTTTCTGTGATTGTGATGGTGGTGAGGAAAATGCAGAACATGTGCTCCTTCTGTGTTCCAAGTATGTCCAAGAGAGAAAGATCATAAGACTGGCTTTTAAGGGACTTAATATAAATTGGCCCCCGAATCTTCAGCAACCTATTTCCCCCAGAAGTACACTTTTAAAAAGTTCTGAGAATTCGTTGCAAATATTTGTAATTTTTCATAACCTCAAAGGATTTTCCCCCTTTATTTTTTGTAATGTGTGATGAATACTTAATCGTTAATTCTGATGATTCTTATCAGGACAATGGAACAAAAAAATTATTGTATTGTCATCGGTTCTGGACAAGTGACAAAATTTCGAATTAATCTGACCTTTTAAAGTGGGTAAAAATTGAGTTTAAAGATTCCGTTACATACAAGTGAAGCTTATAAAAGGGTGTTAAAAACTAACGACGTTATTTTGTAATAACAAATCGTAAAGGATGGATATAACTACAGCAATTTCAGATATTTATTCTCTAACAGGAATAACATATTTTATCAACATTATTCATTCTTTGTTTCAGTTCCCACAACTCCCAAGCCATTTGTATGTCCCTCCAGTGAAGGATTCTTCCCTCATGAAAGAAACTGTGGCAAATATTACCTTTGCATTAACAACCAACCAGAAGTGAGAATTTGTCCCAAGGGTCAATTATATGACATCGACAAAAAAAGGTGCAATGATGAGGAAGAAACCAACTGTGGAAAAAGGATACATCCTAATGGTAAGAAATCAAATTTTAGAAAGAAAAAAGTGCAAGCAATTTGAGTTTACCAAAACAAAGTTCTCTGTCCTTCATATCGATATATTCGTTGATCATAATCGTAAATTAATCATGTGATTACATTATATTTAAATATTCATTCAAAGAAGAAAAAATGTGTTGTATAACTATTGTAATATTAATCTCTTTTCATTTACTCTTGAGACTGTATAAGGTTTAGTGATAAAGGATAATAAATGTTTAGGAGATTTAAATATTTTATTCTAAAAAAGAATTGAATATTTTCATGATTATATTATTCGACAGAGAGATATTATAAATAAAGAGCTCTGATTAAACTGAATTTATTTGTGTAGTAATCAAAAGATCATTTTAAACAAAAACGCACTTTTTTTTATTTATGTACACTCTTTAAAAGTGAAATCACACACCACGAAAAAATGCGGGTCGCTGAATACAAATTTCCTGTCTTAAGCTGCATTTAAGCTGCTTTCCTGTCTTGAATGCATTTAAGCTGTATTTTTGGTGGGATCCAAGTGAATGGATCATGGAGAAGATCTAACTTTGAACTTTACAAAATTTACAAACAACCTGATATTGTAAAATTTGTCAAATTACAGAGACATAAATGGGCTGGTCATTTGGCTAGAATGAATGAAGATTGTTGCTGCAAGAAAATCTTTCTGTCAAAGCCCATGGGAAATAGACCTTGGGGCAGACTCCCATTAAGATGGATTCACTGTGTTGAAAGAGACCTAAAAATTGTAAAGGTCAAAAATCGGAAAACAGTTGCCAAAAGTAGGGATGCCTGGAGAAGGCCAGGACCCACCCAGGGCTGTTAAGCCATTGAAGAAGAATGCAAATTTCGAGATGTGTGATGATGAAATACATGCGCAAATCATTAAATTTGCGTGCAGATGTGATTCAATATCTGTAAATATCTGCATCTGCAGATATTTAATTTTTGGCTATAAAGGCTGACGGTTCGTTCACTCCGTATATGCTATCAGCGATGAATTACATGTAAACTAGTGAAAGAGATGAACTTCTTCGAGGATATACCTTGGAGACGTCAGCAAACTAAATATCAGCAGTTAATACACTCATGGACAAAAAAAATTAGCGCACCAAGAAGGAGTCGTCAAAATGAAACGACATTTTACATACGTAATGACTACTTTGATATAAGTAAATGATTAGAAAATCAAAGAAAAAGGATCATTTATTTCAGAGAAAAAAGGCAAAAGAACGGAGGATTTAATATCCTGTTGAACCCCCTCTAGCGCGAATGCACGATGCGATACGATCGAGCATTGAGGCATACAAGTTCTGTATGATGTCTTGAGACATTTCGTTCTATATTTGCTGTAACCTTGCCTTAGTTCGTTCAAACTCGTAGGATTTCCAACTCGCCGTCCAAAATGATCGTAGATATGCTCGATTGGAGACAAATATAGGGATCTAGCAGGCCAAGGAAGGGTAGTAACAATGCGGACACAGTCTTGTGACACCATTGCCGTGTGAGGCCGAACATTGTCTTGTTGAAAAATGGCTCCTGGGAGCCGTTGCATGAGTGGCAACACATGTGGTTGCAGGATGTCATGGACATATCACTGGGCTGTCATGGTGACGCGTATCAATACTAGGGGTGACCGTGTATTGTAGGCAATGGCATCCCATACCATCACATCAGCTATGGGAGCGGTGTGTCGCTGTAAGGCAAAGACAGGATTGAGGCGTTCCCCACCCACCGGGTGTCCACACACGAACACGATTGTCATCACTGTTGAGATTGAATCTGGATTCATCGCTAAAGACAACCTGGTTCCATTCCGCTGCAGTCCAGCTTCCTCGTGCGCGGTACCACTCCAAACAGAGGCATCTATGGGTGGGCGTCAAGGGCAGCACACGAAATGGGCACCGCGATTCCAAATGTCTTCCAGCTAGGCGCCTTCGTATGGTTTGAGAAGACACAGGGGCCCCTAGTGAAGGTGCTACCTGTGCCTGGATGGCGGCCGATTAAGCAGTTAGTTGGCTGTACGCGTGCCTCTCGACGACTGGTCTGTCGAGGGCGTCCTGAGTCTGGTCTTCGTGTAAATGACATCTCTCGGATCCACTGGTCCCAACAACTCCTCATAACACAATCAGAGCAGCCTAATTGACCAGCTACTCGCCTAGCTAACCAACCAGCTTCCATCATGCCGATGATTCTCCCCCTCTCAAACTGCGACAGCTGCTCATATTGTCTTCGAAAACGGCGTAATGGCATGTCTACCTCAGCACTTTCTTTGTAAACGATTCAGCACACTCAAACAAGCTTTGGTTACCTACTTTATAATCCACGGAGAACGACGTTAAGCGCCCTTTACCGGCTATACGCAATGCGCAATCACGCTGCATTTCTAATCATTCGCATATCTCCCCGACATGTAACTTCATGCCAAGTTTCGTTCTGATCCCGCAATTATTTCTTGGTGCGCTAATTGTTTTGTTCATGAGTGTACATGCAAGTACAAGGCAGTATTCCGGAGCTGCATAGCTTCAGATTGTCCATGCGTACTATTGCCACACATTTTAGACGGAACGTCAGTACAATTCAGCTATATGTGGCAAGTTGGACGCAATATCATCCGAGAACAAAGCGGAGAGGAACACACAACAAATCACACACCCAAATCACCGAAAAGTTTGACGAATCCTATTTCCTATGGCACATTATATTTAAAGCCATCAAAATGCATCTGTCACCCATCTGGCCTCATATCGCACGGCGAGCTCTAAATTGCCTGAATAGAATTGATGTTCATCCCTAGCTGGTAACCTCTTCCGATCTCTCTACCATCTAACATATGCGGGCCTTTATCAGACATATATTGTACCTGACACCAAGAAGCACTCCGTAGAGTAATTGAGATGTGCAGCAGACTCATCTTTTTCATGAATTTTTCAATATACCAATGAAGGCTTCATTGGCAGTATGCTGTCTTTTAAAGGCCTATGTAGCTACCCCGAGAGAACAAAATTAAATAATGAAGAAAGGGTTTCTTAGCGTGTAGTTTTATTTAATTCTTTATCATTTGCACATGAGAATTTGCCTTTTATTTTCACATGGCTGAGCGTACTTCTTCCTAGTGTTGCGATTTATTTTTTGATGAATGTATAGATAACTCGAAATTTCAAGTTAGCATTACAAAATTTCACATAACTTCAAATTTGTAAATTTTTTTTTGAAAAATTTTATTTTTAAAAAAAGCTTCAAAGATGAAGTATTTTATTGCAGTTTCATAAAATATTGCGCATCACCTTTATAATTAAGTACATTTATAATTAAATTTTTGAATAACTTGAAATTAACAGTTTAAAACATGTATAACACGTAACAGATACAATAGAAAATTCTTCTGTTTCATCAGCAGAATTTTTGGTTGAGATTCACTTAATATACCAGTAATATACCAGTGCAGTTCATATGCACATTGAACTAAATTTTCTTATTAACTATAAGTAAAATTATATATATATATGCAGACCTTTTATGTATTCGCTTAATATTTAACAATTTTATTTTTTACATTTTATCTGTGAAGATGATCCAGACAATCCTAACAAAATTCCTGATAAGGTTGTGGACCCGAACCCAAACTTCGATTGCACAAAACGCCATGGTTGCTTCACCCACGAGATATTTTGCAAATGGTACTATTACTGTCACGACAAACGACCCGAAGTCCGAGAATGTTCTGGAGATCAATATTTTGATTCAGTGAGAAATAAATGCTTAGAATGGTGGATGGTTTTTTGTGACAAAAGAATTGTACCTGACGGTAAGTAATTTTAAGGATCTAAGCACTTTTATCAAAATCTCTCTCCAAAAAATTGCATTTTGTATCATGCAATTTTAAGCAAAATGATTTCTAAAAACAAGTTTTTATTGAAAAGTAATTAACAGAAAATGCACAAAAAGAAGAAAATTAATGTAGCTTTCCTATATGTACATAAAGAAAAAAAGTAAATTTGTTCATAAGGAACAAAGAAGTGAAAAATATAAATAAGATACTATATATAACAAAAATTAATGTCCAAATTCAAAGAAAATAAAAAAAATAATTGAAATCAAGTCTCATTTTTTAATACTCAACAATATTTTAAACCAATAATTGAAAATGATACAAAACCGGAAGCGTATTAAAGCAATTTATCTCAATTTTAGAAACTACTCTACCAACCACTTCTACGGATAGTAGCAGGGAAACAGAAACTGACCGAGATTTGAGCACAGGAACTGGAACAGGTGGAGATGGCAGAGAAACAGCTACAACTCCGGACGATACCAGAGGAACTGGAACTGATCGAGACATCAGCAGAGGTACCGGAACAGGTGAAGATGGCAGGGAAACAGCTACATCTCCAGGAGGTACTAGAGGAACTGGAACTGATCAAGACATCAGTAGAGGTACTGGAACAGGTGGTGACGGCAGGGAAACAGCTACAACTCCGGACGGTACCAGAGGAACTGGAACAGGTGGCGATGACAGGGAAACAGCCACAACTCCAGGAGGTTCTAGAGGAACTGGAACGATCAAGACATCAGCAGAGGTACTGGAACAGGTGGTGATGGCAGGGAAACAGCCACAACTCCGGACGGTACCAGAGGCACTGGAACAGGTGGTGATGGCAGGGAAACAGCTACAACTCCGGACGGTACTCGAGGAACTGGAACAGGTGATGATGGCAGGGAAACAGCCACAACTCCAGGAGGTTCTAGAGGAACTGGAACTGATCAAGACATCAGTAGAGGTACTGGAACAGGTGATGATGGCAGGGAAACAGCCACAACTCCAGGAGGTTCTAGAGGAACTGGAACT
This sequence comes from Trichonephila clavata, assembly GCA_019973975.1. Lineage (NCBI taxonomy): Eukaryota > Metazoa > Arthropoda > Arachnida > Araneae > Nephilidae > Trichonephila > Trichonephila clavata. The sequence goes on from BMAO01036972.1 coordinate 192,838, forward strand.
GATCAAGACATCAGCAGAGGTACTGGAACAGGTGGTGATGGCAGGGAAACAGCCACAACTCCGGACGGTACCAGAGGAACAGGAACAGGTGGTGATGGCAGGGAAACAGCTACAACTCCAGGAGGCACCAGAGGAACTGGAACTGATCAAGACATCAGTAGAGGTACTGGAACAGGTGGTGATGGCAGGGAAACAGCCACAACTCCGGACGGTACCAGAGGAACTGGAACAGGGTGGTGGCAGGGAAACAGCCACAACTCCAGGAGGTTCTAGAGGAACTGGAACTGATCAAGACATCAGCAGAGGTACTGGAACAGGTGATGATGGCAGGGAAACAGCCACAACTCCAGGAGGTTCTAGAGGAACTGGAACTGATCAAGACATCAGCAGAGGTACTGGAACAGGTGGTGATGGCAGGGAAACAGCCACAACTCCGGACGGTACCAGAGGCACTGGAACAGGTGGTGATGGAAGAGAAACAGCTACAACTCCGGACGGTACTCGAGGAACTGGAACAGGTGATGATGGCAGGGAAACAGCCACAACTCCAGGAGGTTCTAGAGGAACTGGAACTGATCAAGACATCAGCAAAGGTACTGGAACAGGTGGTGATGGCAGGGAAACAGCTACAACTCCGGATGGTACCAGAGGAACTGGAACAGATCAAGACATCAGCAGAGGTACTGGAACAGGTGGCGATGGCAGGGAAACAGCTACAACTTCGGATGGTACCAGGGGAACTGGAAAAGAGGGAGAGGACAAGCAAACAGCTACAACTGCTGAAGGAAGCGAAGAGACTGGTGATGATTCAAGTAAGGATGGACGCACAACTCGAGGTTGGAGCAAAAAAACAACAAGAGATAAAGGTAAGACAACAGCCACCACTCAAGGTTGGAGCAGAAGAACAACAAGGAACCGAGATTCTAGCAGAGAAACTGCTACAACTCGTGGATGGGATAGAGGTACAACGAGAAATCGAGACTCAAGCAAAGAAACAGATACTACTCGAGGTAGCCGGACAACAAAAGGAGGTCGTGATTCCAGTAAAGAAACACCTACAACTCGGGGATGGGACAGACGTACAACAAAAGGCCGTGATTCCAGCAAGGAGACACCTACAACTCGAGGATGGGACAGACGTACAACAAGGGGTCGTGATTCCAGTAAAGAAACACCAACAACTCGAGGATGGGACAGACGCACAACAAGAGGTCGTGATTCCAGCAAGGAAACAGCTACAACTCGAGAATGGGACAGACGTACAACAAGAGGCCGTGATTCCAGCAAAGACACACCTACAACTCGAGGATGGGACAGACGTACAACAAGAGGTCGTGATTCCAGTAAAGAAACACCTACAACTCGAGGATGGGACAGACGCACAACAAGAGGTCGTGATTCCAGCAAGGAAACAGCTACAACTCGGGAATGGGATAGACGTACAACTAGAGGCCGTGATTCCAGCAAAGAGACACCTACAACTCGAGGATGGGACAGACGTACAACAAGAGGTCGTGATTCCAGTAAAGAAACACCTACAACTCGAGGATGGGACAGACGCACAACAAGAGGTCGTGATTCCAGTAAAGAAACACCTACAACTCGAGGATGGGACAGACGCACAACAAGAGGTCGTGATTCCAGCAAGGAAACGGCTACAACTCGGGAATGGGACAGACGTACAACAAGAGGCCGTGATTCCAGCAAAGAGACACCTACAACTCGAGGATGGGACAGACGTACAACAAGGGGTCGTGATTCCAGTAAAGAAACACCTACAACTCGAGGATGGGACAGACGCACAACAAGAGGTCGTGATTCCAGCAAGGAGACACCTACTACTCGAGAATGGGACAGACGCACAACAAGAGATCGTGATTCCAGCAAGGAAACAGCTACTACTCGGGGATTGGATAAAGGTACACGAACGGATCTTGACTGGATTAGGGAAACAACTACAAATCCTACAACGGCAACAGGTAATTTTTTTGCCACTAGAATCGGGAAAATTATTCAATATGCATAGAATAAAAAATAGCACGTTTACTACTAAGATATGTTATAAACATACCAATTTTGACAAAAATACATCATCGTTATTTGATTTAAAAATGAAACTATTCACACTTATTCATTTTTTGGAGCACAGAATATTGTTTACACATAAAATATCTTCATTTGGCAGAAGCCGAAAATTAGTAAGGTTTTTAAAAATATAATTTAGTTCGAAAAAAGTATCTGATGTTTATTTTCCTTTTTTTTGAAAATGGAAAACGGTTTTTTATACTGAATAAATATATTTTTTCATTATATATTGTCTATTCTGGTCAGCAATCATTCACTCAGTTTAAAAGATATAATGAACGTAAGTCTCTACTTGAAGGAACAAAGCAACTCTTACATAAGTAGGGAAAATAAATCCAAATTATATACTCCTATAAGTATATCTATATCCAGACTTGAATTACCTCCAATTAAATACGTAAATTACTATTATATCTTTTTAAGCACATTAATCAAAGTTTTTCATGTGCAATGTCCATTATTTTTTTTCTGAAATAAATATGGATTTTTATATTTGCATAATTTTTTGTTTTTGATAAAAGAGTATCAGACCCAATTAAAAGTCATTCATTACAAACAACATACACAACAAAAGATTAGTTTTGGTCATCGAAATAAATATTTCTCGGCCAAATTTTAAAAAAATCGTTTTTCAAGTTTTACTAATTCCCGTTTCTTGTATTATTTATTCAAATTTTGTTAATGATTTACATCAGTGACGTAACAAACACCCCCGCATCGTGGTGGGAAGGGGCAAAGCCAATGCTATGTTACGGTTTTGCAATCCTTTGAAAGATCCGGCTTGGGGCTCAAAACGTGAATTAGCAAGGGGCCCTAATATTCTCCGTTACGCCACTGACTTATATGACGAATCAAACTTTATAACAGTGAAGAAGAAATTATTTTTATTTTTACATTTAAAGTTTCAAACGCCAAATTGTGGTATTATTTCTATAGAAATACCGATTAAAGACAAGTGCGCAGAGGAAGATGGGGATTTCCACGATCCCGACAACTGTAAGAAGTACTACACTTGTAAAGATGGAGAGTTCGAGTCAAATGAATGCCCCAATGGAATGCTGTTCGATAAACATTTAAGGATCTGTCAGGATGAAAATAAGGTTGATTGTGGGGATCGAGAGAAGCCTCGTAGTAAGTATTGGGAAAAAAATCTAAGATCAATAAGCCAATAATTGAAAACAAATAAATTCAATTTTAGACCCTTAAATAAAACATTTCTTAAAACATAAAGATTTTCTAAAAATTTTGATTTTTTCTGGTCTTACAGTATTAACCAATTTAAGAATAGTTTGCTCTAAGTAAATTTATTCATAAGTTTTCCAAAAGAATAATTTTGAAACAAATTTTTAAAAATAAATAAATATTTATAATAATTAATGCTCTCTACATACTTGAAAATATTAGATATGATCAATGTGTGGATTAATTATTTTTATTTTGTTGAAAATGGAATATGTTAAAGAGAATTTTAATCAGCATTTCACTACTGAATTAAAATTTGGAACAAAAGAATATCAATTTCTTTACAAGCGATTTCTTCAATCAATTCTTTTTTCAATTTTCTTTACAACGATTACATATCAATTTTTTTTTTTTTTTTCATCTTTCTTTAGGCAAAATATTCTTTAAAAATTTATTTTCCCCAAAATATTTTTAATTACTCTTTAACAAATTTTTTAGCCCTAAATGTCAACATACGGTAAAAAAAATAACTACAAATTTTGCATCAGACATTTATAACTTGCAAAAATATTTAGACTTAACATTAGGCTTAATCTCTTTTTCTCTTTCTTCCTGCATGAATCTATAATGTAAATACATATGAGTATTAAAAAAAAATAATTCTACAATAATTTCTTCATGAATACCTATTTTATATCTAGAAGCATAATTTGCGCACTAATTAAACCTCATAGATTGGCAAATAACAGTTGACAAATTTGAGTACTTCCTCTAAATAAACTCTTTAATTTTACTGAGATCTTTTATTTCTATTATTAATTCTAATAGCAAGCTATACAAGTTGAGAAAAAAAAATTGGTGGATGGCTTGCGTCTATAACATTGAATTATAATTTTTGTATCTTAATATATTGGGTATCGTTTATTTGAATAAGTCTTTCTAACAAAGAACCAAACTATAAAACAGTTAATTGATACTTTATGTATTGAGTCTTGTAAATCTAAAACTGTGAACACAATTATTGTATTGACGTAGTAGAATAACATTTGAAATACGTTTCTCAAAATACAATGTATTCCAGTTTCACAAACAAGAATGGGATTAAGGGGCTCACAAATTCCTCTCCTACACAAACAAATTTTTAATTTTTAGCATAAAGAATACGCCTCAGCATTTTCTCATTTGCGTATTTTTTTAATGGAAACCTCTCCTGTAAAAGAAGTCTATGTACGATACTGATGTACGCGATATTTTAAATAAAAAACGCCATACGTCTTTAGATGTTATCTACAACATACATAGAGAAACATAACAGAAAACTGTTTTGAAAGTATAAAACGTTATTTGTTCTAGATCTGGAAAGGACAGCTAAACTGAATTATATATATTTCCGTTAATAATTTTTAGTATAATTTATCCAAATTAATTTGCTACAAAAGTTTACATTAAAAAAACTACAAAATTCTAAAAGTAGTTTTAACACTAATTTTTTTTAACATTGCAGATTATTAAACATTGCACCCTTTTAAAATACAGAGAAAGAGAAACCGTATGAAAAATTTTAACATATAAAAAGAGTTAAAATTTTAATATTAGGAATCAAAAGTGATGCAACGAAAACTTTTAAAATAAACAACTAATTTCACAATTTTTTTACATTTGTAATTTAACAAAATACGGAAAGCATTCTATTACATATTTAATTGTAATAATGATTTGCTCAATCTTTAGCTAGCAAGAATTATTACTATTATTATTTGGTACATCATTATTTTTATCCTAATTTTTAGCAACACCACAAATTGTAGATGATTGTGATGAATATCTGCGAACCCTAACAACACCAAGTGATGATGCTACTACTACCTCAGGAAAAGGTATGAATGAAAGTAATACCGTATAAAGATTGTATAAAATAATAATTGTTTTTTTTTTCCTCTTTTTTTAATTGTAAAATTGTTTTCAAATAAAATAGTTCTCAAACACGTACATATTTTTTTCTTCTCCGTTAAGAACAAACCAATGAAAAATAAAAGCAATAAAGGAATCTTGTAGTGAATTAAATATTTGCTTTATAGTAAAAAAAATTAGCATATCATTTTTCAAAAGCTCGTTTACAAAGGTCTAATATAAAAATACAATGCATTGCGAGATAATTAAAAAACATATGAATACAAGGAATTGAATTTATATGTAAATATTTTCCAGTACCTTCAGTTCCTAATGCAATCTAATTTAACCCAATTCTTGCTTTTTTACTTTTGAACTATGAAACTTACGTTAAAAAAGCAAGATAACCTATAAATATTTAGTCATCTCATAAGAAAATAAAAATAAAGATTAAAGTACTAAAATATGCTTATTTTTATTCTTGCAGGGACCACAGGTCCATCTGACAAAGGAACTGGAGGTACTGGATCAACAGATGAAATCTCCCAAACCAAGGAAAATACTCCGAGTACTGCAGTAAGTGATTCAGATGACAGTAAAACCCTTAGTACTGACGACGAAACTGATGACAACGGAAGTAGTATTACAGACAGTGATGATGGAAAGACAGAACCAACAGAGAACACAAATGACGATATTATTAAAACCGAGAGTACCCCAAGTACTGATACGGATGACAACGGATCATCTAACAATCCCAGCACCGATAATCCAACATTAAGCACAGATGACAATGACGATAAAACCAACGCAGATAAGGATATTAGAAGTACAAAAGGTGAGGATGGAAAAATTACAGACGACGGACAAAACACGGGAACCGAACGACCATCTACAGACGACGGTCAAAACACAGGATCCGATGGTCCATCCACAGACGACGGACAAAACACGGGATCTGACGGCCCATCTACGGACGATGGACAAAACACAGGCTCCGATGGCCCATCTACGGACGACGGACAAAACACAGGCTCTGATGGCCCATCTACGGATGACGGACAAAACACGGGATCTGATGGCCCATCTACAGACGATGGTCAAAACACAGGCTCGATGGCCTCTACAGACGACGGCAAAACACAGATCTAACCCATCTACGACGGCAAAACACAGGCTCGATGGCCCATCAACAGACGATGGACAAAACACGGGCTCCGATGGCCCATCTACGGATGACGGACAAAACACAGGCTCCGATGGCCCATCTACGGATGACGGACAAAACACGGGATCTGATGGCCCATCTACAGACGATGGTCAAAACACAGGCTCCGATGGCCATCTACGGATGACGGACAAAACACAGGCTCCGATGGCCCATCTACAGACGACGGACAAAACACAGGCTCTGATGGCCCATCTACGGATGACGGACAAAACACGGATCTGATGGCCATCTACAGACGACAAAACACAGGTCGATGGCCATCTACGATGACGGACAAAACACGGGATCTGATGGCCCATCTACAGACGATGGACAAAACACAGGTCCGATGGCCCATCTACGGATGACGGACAAAACACAGGATCCGATGGCCCATCTACGGATGACGGACAAAACACGGGATCTGATGGCCTATCTACAGACGATGGACAAAACACAGGTCCGATGATCCATCTACGGATGACGGACAAAATACAGGCTCCGATGGCCCATCTACAGACGACGGACAAAACACAGGCTCTGATGGCCCATCTACGGATGACGGACAAAATACAGGCTCCGATGGACCATCTACGGATGACGGACAAAACACAGGATCCGATGGCCCATCTACAGAGGACGGACAAAACACCGGATCTGATGGCCCATCTACAGACGATGGACAAAACACAGGTTCCGATGATCCATCTACGGATGACGGACAAAATACAGGCTCCGATGGCCCATCTACAGACGACGGACAAAACACAGGCTCTGATGGCCCATCTACGGATGACGGACAAAATACAGGCTCCGATGGCCCATCTACAGACGATGGACAAAACACGGGATCTGATGGCCCATCCACAGACGACGGACAAAACACAGGCTCTGATGGCCCATCTACGGATGACGGACAAAACACAGGATCCGATGGCCCATCTACGGATGACGGACAAAACACGGATCTGATGGCCTATCTACAGACGATGGACAAAACACAGGTTCCGATGGCCCATCTACGGATGACGGACAAAATACAGGCTCCGATGGCCCATCTACAGACGATGGACAAAACACGGGATCTGATGGCCCATCTACAGACGATGGACAAAACACAGGCTCCGATGGCCCATCTACGGATGACGGACAAAACACAGGATCCGATGGCCCATCTACGGATGACGGACAAAACACGGGATCTGATGGCCTATCTACAGACGATGGACAAAACACAGGTTCCGATGGCCCATCTACGGATGACGGACAAAATACAGGCTCCGATGGCCCATTTACAGACGACGGACAAAACACGGGATCTGATGACCCATCTACGGACGACGGACAAAACACGGGATCCGATGGTCCATCCACAGATGACGGACAAAACACGGGATCCGATGGCCTATCTACAGACGACAGACAAAACACAGGATCCACTGGTTCATCAACTGAAACTGATCGTCAATCCACTAACAGTGATGGCAACACTGATCCAGGAAACACTGCATCGAACTCCAAAGGAGATAAAGATAGTACTACACCAGCAGATAAAACTACGCATTATCACACAACACAACATCCTTGTCTAACGCATAAGCACACTACAACTGAGGCAACAAGTCCTCCAATTCCTCCAACAACAGGCTGCAGAAACGATGATGTCGATTGTATAATGAAGAAGACGAAGGATCTTTCGAAATGGTACAAATGTCCAAGTCGACACGGAGACTATCCTCATCCACATTCAGAGTATGTGTTTATTCAATGCAGAAACTGGAAAGCACAAATTAAGAAATGCGGTAGAAGAATGAAATTTTCACTGGAATATATGCGATGCATTTAAAGCAATTTCTGAATAATGCAATGCAGAAACAAGGACTCAAAATAATATCTAGTCAAATGGCTCACAGTACTAATAAATGATACAGCATTGTAAATAAGTTTTATCACATATATTGTGCCTCGCTTCCATTTCTTTTTTTACATTTCAATACCAAAATATCTTACTGATCACAAAAATAACGTAAATAACTTCCAAAATAAAATTTCCTTTGAATGATTTTTCGTTTCCGACATAGAAACATTAAGCCATCAGCAATTTACAAATATGGTGAAAACATACATTTTTGGAATAAAAAAGTATTCATGATAGAAAATTTACTTATTTACTTTTCAAAACGAACTAAACAGCAAAAGCTAAGTACAAGTTCTGAAAGATTACAAAATTTTAAAAGAATTTCTTTATGTATAAAATATATTAACAAATTCATGTCATTTGGTCAATTCAATTTTAAAAACAATTTTTGTAGTTAATACTTATTTTAGGCTAGTTAACAGATAACATTAACATTCTAAATAAGTTTTCTAAGTAATAAGTAATTTACTGTTATCTTTTTCATTTTCAAAAGAAAAGGGGGGGGGGCAAATGCATTCAGAATTATAAAAATAAATACATGCATTTTCGAACCATAGCCATACATTTCCAATACATACATATTT